>CAUYQV010179443.1:0-27128 GCA_963574575.1 Galagoides demidoff
TTGAGACGGAGCCTCAAGCTATCCCCCTGGGTAGAGTGCCATGGCATCACAGCTCATAGCAACCTCCAACTCCTGGGCTCAAGAGAGTCTCCTGCCTCCGCCTCCCAAGTAGCTGGGACCACAGGCACCCACCACAACGCCGGGCCATTTTTTGGTTGCAGCCATCATTATTGTTTGGCGGGCCTGGGTTGGGGATTCGAACCCGCCACCTTAGGTGTACGTGGCTGGTGCCTTAGCCAACTGAGCCACAGGCGCCGAGCCACAGGCGCAGAGCCCCAGTTCCCAGATTTTAATGCCTGTATCATTCTGCAAGAATGGTAGAAAATTGAAAGTGGCTACTTATATAAGAAAGTAATCAGTAAAAGATCACAGGCAGGAATTGAAATTCTCATTCCTGATGTTTGAAATCTAACATGTATGTTAAAATCGGGATCTTTTCAAACCTGAGACTGCACAGATACTCGTGGGATCTGAGAATGTGTTACCCATGTTGCAAAACTCAGGAGCTGAAAAGTGACTAGAAAAACTGGTATAAATTGATAATCCATAAAACCATTCAGAAACAAGCTTTTGTAAACTGAGATCTGCCTGAGACTTCCCGTGGATAACTCCCACAAACAAGAAGCTAAGAGACAAATGGCACGTTATTTCAGAAAATAAAGTGCTAAGAAAGGGCACAGATTTAACCAGTTCTCTGTGTATTCCTCTTAGCAAGGAATTTGAAACTTAGTGCACTTGTGAAGGTGAAATCTAGGTTCTACACAAAGGTGATCTAAAAATGCAGTGCTTTAAACTCTACAGTGAGTGATCCACACTAGAGATACAACTCTTTCATCAACCTACTTAGAATCCCAGGTCCCATCCACCTCATTACTCAGTGGCTGACACTGGATCGCCATTACTTGGGGCATGTGATTTTGAAAGCTTCTAACTAAAGCAGTGGTCCTCAATCTTTGTCACCAGGCACCAAACTGTCTTCAGGGAAGACAATTTTTCCATGGCCTGGGGAGGGACAGGAGGCAGAGCTCAGGTGGTGAGTGGCTGTCTCCGGGTCTCACCCTGTCATGTAGAGCCAGGATTCTGAACCCCAGTGCTTTGGCTGCAGAGGGCACATTGTCTCTCATTCTACACTCCTGACTTAAGTACTTTGTCTCTTTGCTTTCACTTTGGGTGGGTGATTCTCTCACAGGCTGTAATTATGACCTTGCCCTATCTTCGTTCATGAGATGATCCCCAGTCAACCGCAGAAACACCTTTTATTCCTGATGCAGAAAGATTGGCGATGTGCAGTGGCCTAACGATGTGCTGCTGTAAGTGTGGGCCACAGTCTGCAAACTGTTTGCCACCAGCCTACAACAGAATAATACAAAATTGAGATGTTTGAAAACTTACAGCAGACTGCAACCCACCTCCTGCTGTGGAGCTTGTTTCCTTAATAGGCCAAAGGCACTTTGGCACCAGACATTTTTTCCAGGGACAGGGCATGGATGTAAAAGGAGGCGAAGCTCAGGCAGTGACGCCGTGGGGACTGGTTCCCAACAGGCCACGGACTGACACCTGTCCCCTGCCTGACACTTGGGAACCACAGCACCAGAGCATATCTGAGGGACTGGAGTTCTGTCTGGGGATGAAATAATCACAGGCTTTGGCCACTGTGTCTTGTCACTTCCTGACCAGTATAATCCCCTCAGAGAGGCATAATTTCTGGGCGCCTTTGCTCGGCTTATCCTTCTTTCCATCATCTCAGTGCCAGCTGTCTTCTGGCTCTGTAAAATAATGAGCTTGTTTGGAACACTGCACCCAGAATCGGACAGTTCTCCAAGGCTATTCCTTTTTTTGGGTAAGGTCTTATACAAAGGCCTTTGAGAAAACTGCTGAACAGGTCTTCCTTCCTAATACTTGGGGAGGCGGTCGTTGCTGGGATCGTGCTTAGCACAGTTGCCTTCCAAATACTTGGGGGAAAGAAGCTGCCCTGACAGAGCCCAAAGATGTATTTTCTTTCTTTCAATTTCTCCTTATAACACCTGTGACTTCTGATTGAGCTTATCTCTGTTATATATATTCAGTAAGAACAGCAAGGTGCAACCAATGCACATTAAAAATTCTAACTCTTTCTAATCACTTGCCTTTAGAGTTACATTACAGCCTTCCTCTCTAACATTTGTTCTGCCTTCCAAGTTATAGGAGGCAACACTGTAATTATTTCTTACAGGATAACAAGAATTGCCACCTTTCTAATCTGCTTTATTTCTTCCTTATCAACTATCGCTTTTCCCTTATGTCAGTGGCGTATATATCAGACATATGTCAGCCCCCCCCCCAAGGTAAAAAATCCTATTTTGGTACAGTAAAGGTAAAGCTATAATAATAAAAAAGATACAAATATGATTGCTGAAATGGTATAAAAATGTATTTCTCTTTCATGTATCAGGGGAGTGCTTTAGTTTGGGGGGGCTCCTGGTTTCATATGGTCATTCCCAGACTCAGGTTCCTTTTACATTGTTTTTGCTCCATTCACTAAAGTGTTCACACTTATCTAATCTTCCAAAACTAGGTCACTACAATATCTAAATTCTAGACTCTACTGTTTTAAAGACAATAGCTAGAAGT
This sequence comes from Galagoides demidoff, assembly GCA_963574575.1. Lineage (NCBI taxonomy): Eukaryota > Metazoa > Chordata > Mammalia > Primates > Galagidae > Galagoides > Galagoides demidoff. The sequence continues at coordinate 2,611 of CAUYQV010179443.1, forward strand.
ATATATTACTTTTCATTATGACTCACTGACTGAAACTCAACTATATGGCTATACCTACTAAAAGAATAGCTAAAATACCAGATATTATCTCTACCTAGACAGGCATGTTGCTCTTTAAATTCTTGGCTTCATCAATAAAAGCATGAAGGGGAAATTGAATACCAAAGAATTGTTAGCTATCTCCACCTAGTATCTACAGAAACAGAGTGCTCTTAAAGTGGCCTGAGAATAAGGATATCTAAAATGTTGAAATATGTGTATCATAAATGCATACAATAATATTATACCCCAAGGAGAAAGAACTCCAGATTACCCAGATGCATTCAGTGAGAAAAAGCCTGTGAATTAGATGCTATAGGACTAATTATCTACAGATGTTAGCCTGCCGAATTTTATTGCCACTTACAAAAATGATTTTAAAATTCAGAGATCAATCCATTTAATTTGGGGCATATCGGGAAACTATTTTATGAAGGTAACAAACACCCGTGAAAGACAAGTTCTAGCACTAATTCTGTCTTCTTCCTCATTCTACTTTTCTGACACCTCTTCACATTCCCACCCCCTATAGCTAGTGTTGGCCAAACATGATGCTTATCCTGCTCTCTCTGATTTCTCTCTCTTGCAAATTCCAACTGCTTTGAGTCTTTCAACTACCATTTTTTGTGCCAATCATTGCCCACTATACTCCTCTAGTCGCAATATCTTTTTTGAGTTCCTGGTGTGTATTTCACACTTTATTTTAATAATTTTTACACAAAATCCTTTATACTGCAAAAGACACTAAACTCTTCTCCCCAGCAATACATTCAGGTGCTTGGTATCCTGTCTTTACAGTAAAGGTTATACATTCCTTTGTAAGACAATCATGAACTCATTCATTTATTCATATAGCTACTATAACATTGGCACTGGAGGTTAAATGAAGAATGAGATAGTTATTCCTATATACAAATCTTAATATTTGTGTTTGGCAGAAGAATGTGTTACATAATTCTAGATCCTGTGTGTGGGTGCGTGTGTGTATGTGTCCCAGCATACGTGTATGCTCTGTAGAAATAAACAGTGTGCTCTGACTGAAATCACCAGGGAGAATCAGAGGCCCTGTTAGGGAATTCAACTCCGTGGAGACAATTTAAGCTAGTATTTAAGGCTAGCCATACAAGATCCCAAGAGATGTGTTCGTGGCCTTAGAGACAGTAATCATAAATAAAGGGTCTGACCTGAGATAGAGCTTTCTATTCTGTTCTAAGGAGAGAAGGAAGGCCAGAGGAAGTGGAGTGCAAGAAAAACAGTGGCACGGAATAAGCTGAAAAGTTTGGCATGAGAAAAGTTAAAGGTAGAATTTGGATTCAATTCTAAGTGCAAAAGGATATCTGCCTTATAAATGTAACTTTGTGAATTATCATCACCTAAAGCTTGATAATAAGTGAAAGATGATCAGTAAAGAAAAGTTTCTAGGACAGAGTTCCAGTCTCCAATATGTAGGATCTCCGGGGGGGGGGGGGTAGGGGGGAGGAAGGTGAGAAAGAGTATTCAGTAGGGCAGGATGATAATGAGAATAAAGGTAAGAATATTTCCAGAAAGAGTCACCAGAATGTGAATTACTAAAAGAGAGAATAAGGATAAACATTGCCCATTCTTTGAGCAAATGAAAGATAACTGATGACCTTGCAAAACTACACTTGACAGAGAGGGGAGAAGATTTCATTTAAAGTATCCACATGTAATCTTTAGCGACTATTTATGTGAAAAATCTTTCCAAAATTAATTTCCTGTTTGCCTAAATTAGGCAATTAGAATAATTTAATCTCTTCCTAAAAGCACAATAATCCTTAGGTGTATAACTCCTATATTATTTCATATCCTTGCAATTCGATTTTAGGGGAGTCTGAGGGGCAAATGATGCCCACTCTATCTCTAGACGGGAGAGAGCATGATTGTTGCTTTGTTTATCTGAAACTTAGATGCTTTTAAGTTTGTTCATTCCTTTCTCTTAATGCTGAACTGCATATCATGCCTTCTTGCTGTATTGGCATAGTTAAATAAATATGTATACTTGATTAAACACAAAAAAGAACTGGGTTCACAATTTCACTAATATAACTTTATGTATTTGTTGAAAGAAGAGATGAAAGCAAGTTGTCATCAATAAAAATCCCATCCCACCCTTTCATAAGGTTTGTGAGAAGCAAGTAAGGTCTGTGAGAACATCAATAAAACCATAAAGCACTGTGTATTATTCAGCCCAATACCAGTAGGTAATACACTTGTGTTGGGCTGAATGGTAGTAATTCTAGGAACCTAATCTGTCCTTAAATAATTTATTCTTTGTACTCTTCTCTGAGCTAGAAATTTAGATGAAGATTTTCATTATGATCAGTCTAAAATAGAAGTAACTGACTTTAGGGAGTACACTTCTTTAGGCCAGAGAAGCTCTTGCTTTGTGTCAACTATGAAGATTATTTTGACCCCCACTCGCTTACCACCAATCTTGGCAGCATTGTCGTTGTTAGTCTCTAAGTGACCCCTGAAAGTCAGAGGTTGCTTTACTCAGGCTTTGTTAAATACGTGCATATTAAATAACAGGAGTCACAAAACATGAGTGGCATTTGTGCCTTTTATGGCACTGTTATGTCTTATCATTTAATTCCCAAGATGATAGTACAATAAACACGAAATAAGCTATATCAGTGACAGCTAATGCTGAAATCCTGGTTTGCTAATTCAAAATACCCATCTCAGGCGCTCAAGATCTTTGTAGTACCATTTTCTGTTCCAGAAAATAATTGCTCGATATGGTAAAAGAACAAAATCACATTACCCAAACAATTGTCAGGATAGTACATGTAACGGTAGATTTTGTTCCCTTGTGTATTTTTATTTGCATAAAACTTTGTGTCAGTGCTCCTATGAAATAGATATTTGGAGATGTAGAAAACATATTATGAGCCAGTCTTTAAATATGAATTTTAATTTTAATTAACTGGAGAGAATAAATGCCTATTAAATGACCTCTTAAATATGGAAATAACAAAGTAGACCACAGTTAATTAAAGTTCCGAGCGTTACCAAGTCAAAGCGCCTTCTTTCTCAGTTTACGTCACTCCTTATCTTTCCAGCATAGAAATATCTCAGAGGTTTATAATCCAGATCCAAACTGTGTAAGGCTTTATTGTCCAAAATCATTTAGCTCAACAGTACCAGGAACATAGAGACAGTAAACTCCAAACTGCAGTAACAGTTTTGAAGTTATTTTTTTACATAATGCCTTTGGAGGAGAAATGCTTCCCTTAGGTAGGCAAATGTGTCAGGATGTTGGCATAACAAGGTGTACAAATGAAATGCTGTATGCCCAAATCCTTGTGAGAGGCCTGTGATAGCTAAAAGCAGGATTTGCTTTTACTCTTTTTTGTTTTCCTTAAACCATCAGAGGATTCAGTGAAAATTAAGGCTTGTAGCTTTCATTACGATGAAACTAATGTTTAGAGATAGGGTAGAACCATACTGCAAACGAACCAAAATTAGGGTTGTGAAGAACATCTACATGGTGGCCAGTCTAACTTTAACCTACCCCTAACCTACTCAGTGTCACTGAAGAAATGTCCGTTCTCTGTGTGAAGGATTTTATCAAAGTCATTTCCTAGAAGGAAGTGAATCCTTTGCTTATCTGGTTTTTGTTTGTTTGCTTTTGATAAGCAAAAGGAAAAAAAAGAAAAAAAAATGAGAGGGGCCCTGGATAGTGTTCTGAAAACATCTTAGGATCCCTAAGACCAAACAACTCAGAAGTTAACAAAATGGTACTACAGAAATAAGTAGAGAAAAAGTGTGGAGAGGTGATGATAGACCTCGATTTGATTTTTCTATTGTTAAATACTATGTTTATTATGCAGCATAAATTCATGCTACTATCTGATATTCCCTCTCAGGTTTTGGCATGGTGTCCATATTTTTAAAGTATGGCATCAAAGACACTGGTCTTCAGGAGATCTGGAAAAGGCATGTACTAGTAATACTTCTTACTTGTAATTCACTGGGGAAAAGGTAAAAAGTATCTAAAAGATATTATGAAACATCTATTAACATTTTCTTCTTTTCCTTTCAATCTGAATGTGACAAAATATATCTGCAGATTTATTTATTTTTAGTTTTAAGATTTTTTAGGCTCAGAGCCCATGCACAGTGGTTATGGCACCAGCCATATAACACTGAGACTGGTGGGTTTGAACCTAGCCTGGGCCTGCTAGACAACAATGACAACTGCAACAAAAAATAGCCGGGTGTTGTGGCCCGCGTCTGTAGTCCCAGCTACTTGGGAGGCTGAGGCAAGAGAATCGCTTCAGCCCAGGCGTTTGAGATTGCTGTGAGCTGTGATGCCACAGCTCTCTACCAAGGGCAATATGGTGAGACTCTGTCTAGGGGGAAAATAAAAGATTTTTTAAGAATTGTCTACAGCTATATATAGATCACAGAATTTGTATTTGTCTTACCTGGAAGAAATAAAGTTTAGTGACTCTTATGGGTTTTACATCACTAATTCTCCTCTCACCTCTAGAAATTACCAACATGAACAGTATCATTACTCTTATCGTATGAAGGAAGAAATTAAGTCACCAAGAAGAATAGCTATTTTTATGAGATCAGAGTGTGGCAGATAGAAATATTTGAAGGAAATTTTTATTATAATTTATATTCAGACATAACTCTTTAGTTGCTTGAGCTTTTGAGGGAAAATTTCCCACAAGTCCCATTTTTCTTTAAAGTATGACATGAAACATTCTACAGTCGTCTATAACAGTGAAGCAGGTTTGTATTTATTTCCCAGAGGGAAAGTGAGACCAATGTATAACAAGGCTACTTAGGTTGAAAAGCAAAAGATATATAGCAAATAATTCATAATAGGTAGAATAATTAAAAAGAAATGAAACCCAATAAGAAGTTTACTTTTTGTCTCAAAACTCTGAAATCCTATAAAATGTGGTTGATGGTAGAATTAAAATTGGGTGAATAACTTCTAGGTAACTAGAAATGAATTTATTGTTATATAATAAATTAAGTTCCAGAGTTCAATTTTATATTTAAAAGAAATTAAAGCCAATATAGTCAGATTTGTAAGACCTTTTATAGATTACAGTTTGAAACATTAGATAAATTTATTCTTTAATTTATATTTAATTTTTCAACAAATACCTTATGTTTCTATAATATCAGTATTTGCACAAGAAAAAAGAGAGCCCTTAAACAGACTGCCATTTACTCAAGGCTACAAATTATTAATAATCAGGGAAAGGAGGGTCTGAGTCTTAATTATTATTCTTTTTAATATATCACATTGATAATTAGTCACAATGAAGCAGGTTCCCTTCATCTAGGGCTGGAGCTGGGCTCCATTTTCTGGGCCTAACCAGGATCATAAATGAGATTGATCTATGTTCCATCTAAGCCACCACCCCCAGGAAAGGTGGAATGCCCAAAACATGACCATATTCCTACACGATGACGGTTTTAAAATTAACTTCTGCACACTAAAGGCTGTGATATATTTTAGACTTACATTCCATTTCCAGCAGGGCAGGAAACATACAAACCCAGAGACAAAGAGCCAAATCAGCAGCCCACTGGGGACCCAGCTGTTTCGATGGAGGCTTTGCTTTCCTTCTTCTCTTATCTACCAAAATCCATCCTGTGGCTTACTCCTGACGGGCCATGCATTCATTCTTCAAATTCTGGAGACCAAACACCAATTTGGTCTGGTAGAGAAATTCTGGTAACAACAATATTTTTCTCTCTCAGAAATGTTTTTCATTCAAGACTGAGAGCAACCAGACTTTGGGCTATGATGGAGTGATAAGGCTGACAAATCTTCTCTCCAAGAAACCAATATAAAATTCAACTAAATCGTCCAAGACAACCATTGTACAGCTCTGGAAATTTAAAAAAGGCAAACAACACATTGAGTAGTATTAGCACACAAGAACCACTAGAGTTTTGGGTAAGAAAGTTGAGATTCCGTTTCCTTGTGTGAACATGCTCCCATCCCACTATATCTTTTAGTTGACACTGAAAATTGCAAAATGTCTCTATCAAAACCCCAACACAAAGAAACTTAACCAAAGTCTAGCATGTGTTCTTGTAGATTAAGACTATGTCCATAGGATTATTCCATTTCTGTTAAAATGCCTTCATGAGAAACTTGCAATTATAAATCATTTCTCTGCCCCTTTGAGAAGTAAATCCTCTATTCCCCAGAAATGTTTCCTCAAGAACCTTGGAGTGATCTCTCTGACATGGAAACACTTAGGACAATGGCTCTTGCTCTCTTAACTTCCAAGTCCCTGTGGAAAGAAGGATAAAGGCCTTACTTTGGTGAGTGCTTTGTTGCAATTTACACAACCGCCTCCTGTCCTAACCACAGCAGAAAATTACTTCTCCTCCTGATAAAAACCAATTAACAAACCCAGATGGCCCATCACACTTACCAACTAATTTTCCTTCTAAACACCCTTCATTCTCTTTTCTTTAGCAAAAAACAACATTGGAAGAGTTCCCTTCCTTTGGTTTTAGGGAAATAAAGCTTGGTTTCATACCCACAAACCCTGTCTGCAACTGCATTGGAATGCAAATAAAAATCTGTCTCTACAGTCTTTAACTATATCCAGCTTTGGTTCTTTTTAACAGCCCAGTAGATTGGTCAAGGTGTGGTTCACTCAAAACAAACAGCTTGTTGCTAGAGGAGGGTGAATTGACTTGAAACGGAGAGCAAAATTCTACACCCAACAGCACTGTTAGTGAAAGAAGCAAACTTCATAGGAAGCAACTTTCGTAGGAAATAGGTAAGGGTTCTGGTTAAGGTGAGTGTCAGAAAATCCAGAAATTTGAAAAAGATCTATTTAATCAGAAATCCATAGAGGGGATGGATAAGCTCTCTACATATACCAGAATGACTTAGAAAATAAAGGCAGGTAGTGGGAAGATGAAAAAAGAGTTCCAGTGCAAAGTAAAACCTGAGGCATATGTGTGCATTGCCTGAACTTTAAACACATTCCTGAACCCACACATTAATCTCTATACATAGGGTGGAAGTTATACAAGCTTGAAGTTATTGCTCTGCTCCATCACTGGCTAACTAGCTGCGATGCTGTGCAGACACAGGAGCAACCCTTAGGCATCCATGATTAAAAATAAAAATGAGACTAACAAAAAATACTGAGCAGAGATATCAGTGGCTGTACAGCTCAGGAGGAAAGAATTTGAAGATTAAATAAAGTCAACTTTAAACATTTCACTAGAAAATCAGCATCTAGAGCTTCTACAATATAATATCTGCAAGTCAAGAAAAATTTGAGTGCAAATATCAGAAAAGTATGACTCATCCACAGAAAAATATAAGCAGTAAACAGAAATGGACTCTGAGAGCAATCAAATGTAACATTTGGTAGACAATGATTTCACAACAGTTATAATATAATGCAGTCATAGAATAAAAGGAAATATTATTTCAAACATTGAATATATGATTGCAATAACAAAACAAATATGGAATTTCAATAAATGGAAACTATAGAAGGAAAGCTAAGGTAATCTTTAGAGTTGAAAACAATAATCAGTGGAAAATACATTAGATAAACTTAACAGCAAATTGAATAGACAGAAGAAAAGGTCAGTGAATTTAAAGATATGTAAATAGAAATTATCCAGTTTTAAGAATAGAGAAAAAGAGATCGAAGATATAACAATTATATACACATCAAATAAAAAGTATCAAAAAGTACCAAAGTGCATGAGACAAAAAGTGAGCATTAGAAAGAGAAATTGGGAATTAACAATTATAGTTGTAGACTTAAATATCACTGAGTCAATAATGATAGAATAACAAAACAGTAAATCTGCAAGTATATAGAAAACATTATTGATACAATCAATTGATGTAACATATATATAAATATTCCACAGAATATATATGTATATATATTCTCTCTAAATATATTTGCATATATAGAGAATAATCCAAACTCTTTACAAGCACATGTGAAATATCCTAAAAGATAACACATACAATTTTTAAAAGTAATGAAAACAAAAATACAATACATCTCATGAATGCAGCTAAAATGTGGCTTAAAATGGGAACTGGAGGCATTCAGCAACTATATAGAAAAGAAGAAAATTTCAAAACAGTAAGTTCTCATCTTAAGAAACTAGAAAGATATGAGCAAATTAAACCTAAAGCAAAAAGTAGAAAGGTAACATTAAAATGACAGTAAAAAAATAATAATGAGAAAAAAACACAAGAGAAAAATTGATGAAATCAAAAATTGTTTCTTTGAGGAAAAAACAAGATTGATAAAAAAAATTTTTAAAGAAAAAGATATCAAAATCCAGTAAATAAAGGCACGATATCACTACTATTCTTAAAGAAATTATGAGGCATTTAGGGAATATTATGAACAGTATTGTGACGACAAATTTCCTACAATGACACAGACTTACAAGTTTAATTAAGGAAGAAATAGAAGGTGGTGCCTGTGGCTCAGTGAGTAGGGCACCGGCCCCATATACCGAGGGTGGGGGGTTCAAACCTGGCCCTGGCCAAACTGCAACCAGAAAATCACTGGGCATTGTGGCGGGTTCCTGTAGTCCCAGCTACTCAGGAGGCTGAGGCAAGAGAATCACTTAAGCCCAGGAGTTGGAGGTTGCTGTGAGCTGTGTGTCACCCCAAACCTCTACCTAGGGTGATAAAGTGAGACTCTGTCTCTACCACAAAAAAAAGGAAGAAGAAGATGAAGAAGAAATAGAAAATCTTAAGAAGCCTATAAAAAAGATGCATAAGTGGTCATTTTAAAACTTACCAGAAAAAAAGACCTAACCAAAATGACTGGATTAGTGAATTTTATAAAATATTTAAAGAATAAATAATACCAGTTGGCATGGTTTGGACATTTGTATCCTCCATAGACCATGTTGAAATTTCATTGACATTGTTGGAGGTGGAGCCTGGTAGGAGGTATTTGGGTCACAGGGGTGGATCCCTCGTGAATGGCTTGTGTTATCCTGTCCAACAGAACCTTGCACCTCCTCCTTGCTCTTGCTTCCTTCCTCTCCTCACATGATGGTTGCTCCCCTTTGCCTTCCATCATGAGTGAAAGCCCCCTGCAGCCCTCACGAGAAGCAGATGCTGGTGCCATGCTTCTTGTGCAGCCTGTAGAACTGTAAGCCAGATAAATTTCTTTTCCCTATGAACTACCTAGCCTTAAGTATTCCTTTAGGGCAATGCAGAATGGACTAAGAAAGCTACCTAAGATGAAACTTTTTGGAAAATACAGGCATATGAACATTTTCCAACTTGTTCTGTGAGATCAGTGTTACCCTTTATTATAGGCATAATTCTAAAAATATATCTCCCACAAAATTTCCTAATCTGGTTGTTAAAACAATAATTTAAATATTTCCAAGTAGAGATCTTACAGATATAATTTATGTCCCAAATTAGATAACTTTTAAATATGCAGAATATTCAGGCCAGCATGATCTAATCACATTAACACTGAAAGCAATGATATCTGCAGCTGGTAACAGAAGAATTTGAAAAGATGGCTCCTCTTGGCCTCAAGGAAGAAAATAAACAGGTATGTTGTAAACTGCATATGGAAAGAGATAATCCTTCAGATGTTGACAGTGACATTCCCTCACCCAACAGCTGCCAAGAAAATGAAAGCTCAGTAATAGCAACAAAGTGAATACTCCCAACAACATGAGAGCTTCCTCATCAAGCCATAGATGAGAATCACAGCATCAGCAGATGTCTTGATTTTGGCTTGGAAGAGCTGAACGAAGGATTTAACTAATTAGCCCCTTAACCCATGAAACTAGGATCATAAATTTGTGTTGGAAATTATTAAATTTGTGGTAATTTTTTATGGCAGCAATAGAAAACTAAAACAATGTCATAGCAAAGCCAAAGATGTCAAAAGAGAAGAAATCTATAGACTAATAACCTTCATGAACATGGACTCAAGAACAGAGAAGTCTTAACTAAATATTATAAATCAAATGCAACAGCATAAAAAGAATTATACAACATGATCAAGCAAGACTTATTCCTAGCATACAAAGTTTTGTAACTGAACGTGAATTTAAAAAAATTTGTAATAGTATAGGGCAGCTCCTGTGGCTCAAAGGACTAGGGGACTGGCCCCATATACCAGAGGTGGTGGGTTCAAACCCGGCCCAGGCCAAAAACTAAAAAAAAAAAAAAAAAAGAAAAGAAAATTGTAATAGTATACAAAATAATTAATTACTTGTACAAAATGACAAAAAACTAAAATGTCTATACCCTGACACAAGACATTGTTGAAAGAAAATATAAAGTATTTAAATAAATGGTACAATGTGCCCCACTCATGAATGAGAACATATAATATTGTTAAAATGGCAATACTTCCCAAAATAATCTATACATTTAATACAATACTTATAAAAATTCTGTCAAAATCTATTTGTAGAAATGAATAAATCAACCCTAATATTTTATTGTTTTAATTGAGACATGATGCTGTATAATTGTACACATTTGTGGGATATTTAAATATATAGATATAATGTATAATGATTACATCAAGATAATTAACATACGTATTACACATTACCTTAAATATTTATCTTTTTTCTTTGTGCTGAGAACATCAAAAAATTCACTCTTCTAGGTATTTGAAAATACACAATAAATTGTTTGTTATAGCTACCAAATAGTGCCGTAGAACAGTAGAATTTGTGCTTCCCTATCAGGATGTATTTTGTATCCACCTGCAAACCTGTGGCTATGTCCCCTCACTCCCTATGATTCCTAAACTTTAGTAATCACTAGTAGACTGTCTGCTTCTGAGATCAACTTTGTTGGCTTCCACACAAGTGAAGGTTATTTGCCCTTCTATAACTGGTTGAGGACGTCAAATTGTCCCTATTTTCAATCACACAATATATAGAAAAAACTTTAAAAACACCACCAAAAACTTCTTAGAAGTGAAAAACAAATTCAGTAAAGCTTCACAATATAAAATCAAATTAGTAGAGTTTCTTACACCAACAAGAAACTCATGGAAAAAGAAATCAAGAAAGCAATGCCCTTTACAATAACTACAAAAAATATTGGAGAATAAATTTAACCAAGAACATAAAGACTTCTTCAAGGAAAATTTAAACCATTGATGAAAATGCCCATCATACCAAAGTAATCTACAAATTTAATGCAACCTTTGCCAAAATACCAATGCCATTATTCACAGAAATAGAAAAAATCCTCAAATTAAATATTATAAAACTATAAAAACCCTTAAATTGCCAAAGCAATCCTGAGCAAAATGAACAAAGCTGAAGGCATCACAATACCAGACTTCAAAATATACTGCACAGTAATAGTAGTCAAAACAATATAGTACAAGTATAAAAACAGTCACATAGACCAATGGAACAGAACATAGAAGCCAGAAATAAATCCATACATTTACAACCAACTAATTTTTAACAAAGATGCCAAGAATATACATTGTAGAAAAAAGTCTCTTCAATAAATGGTTCTGGGAAAACTGGAAGTCAATGAAAAAAAAAAAAAAAACTAAACTAAGCCCTACCTCTCACCATCAACAAAAAACTCAGAAAAGATTAAAGACTTAAATATAAGACCCAGAGCTATGAAACTACTAAAAGGAAACATAGGGAAACACTACAAAACATTGATCTGTCCAAAGATTTTGTAGAGAACACCTCAAATGCACAAGCAACAAAATACAAAAATAGACAAATGGGATTATATCAAACCAAAAAGCTCTGCATAGCAAGGAAACAATAAACAGAGTTGCAATTCAACCTTCAAAATGGAAAAAACATGTTTGCAAACTATTTGTCTGGCAGGGGATTAATATTCAGCATATACAGAGAACTTAACTCAACATCAAAAATGCAAATAATCTAATTAAAAGTGGGCATATAAATTGAATAACGATTTCTCAAAAGAAGACATATCCATGACTCAAGCATTATGAAAGCAATCCATGTAACCAAAAATACTGTGCTCTTGTAACACTTTGAAATAAAAAAAAAGAAAAAAGACATATAAATGGCCAATGTGTTCATGAAAAAAAAGTTCAACATTACCAATCATCAAGGTAAATGAAAACCAAAACCACAATGATTCATATACTCTTTGTGAATGCAATTTAGTGAATTCATATACAATTTGTGAATGCAAATTAGTACAGCCATTATAAAGAAGAGTTTCTCAAAAACAAAATTAGAACTAGCATATGATTCAGAAATTTTACTAGTGGGTGGATATCCAAAGGACAGGAAATCAATATATCAAAGAGATATCTGCATTCCCATGTTTATTGCAACACTATTCATAATAGCCAAGATACAGAATCAACCTAAATGTTCATTAGCAGATGAAAGGATAAAGAAATTATGAATATAAAGTTTATATGGAAAAGAAAAGGGTCTAAACTTGCCAAAATAATTTTGAAAATTATGAACAAAATTTAAGGATTTATACTAATTTTTACAACTTATTTTAAAGTTGTAAGAACCTAGATCGAGCACTGACAAGAACCAGCAGAATGACACAGTAAATATTTTAGGTTTTGAGTGTCTCTGTCACAACTACTAAAATTTGCAATTATAATATGAGGGCAGCCATAGACAATACATAAGTAAATGAATGTGACTACGCTCTGGTAACATATTGTGTACAAAATCTTTCAGTGGATAAGATGTGGCCATGGAGCCTTAGTTTGCTGACAGCATATATGGAGAATTTGATCTTGGTGTAAGTAGATGCATGAATTAATGGAATAGAGTGCTAAATATATCCTTACATTTATAACAATTGATTTTTGACAAATATACCAAGGCAATTTAATGACTTAACAATGGATATACTTAAGAAATACCATGCTGAAAGCTTTCAGTTACTACCGTTGCCTCTGATGGACCAGAAAGCAAGTGGGAAATCCAGGTGATTTGGAGCAGTCCAAGGACAGAGATTCATGCCCCTGATGAAAGAGGGAGGTACAAATGGTCCATGCTCCCCATAGCTGCCTTCCTCTACTGAAAGGAACTGCCCAATTTGAGAATAAGCCTATGGCATAGCTTCCCTTTGCTCACTTGAGCATTCCAGCAGCAGCCTAGCACCATTCAGCAAGCCCAGACCCACGAGATTTGAGCCACTGCCACTGCCACCACCATCACTGCTGCTGCAGAGATTGCCATTGCTCCCAAGAGGGGTGCAAGTAGACTGTCAGCCCATCTCCTAGTGGCTAGCCTGAGGCATAATTAATTGCCTGTCTCCATCTCAGCATTCCAGCTGAAACCCAGTGGCACTATGCTGGGAGGCCAGCTCACAAAGCGTCTGTGTCTGGTATGACCCACACTGCAACCTACCATCTTCCTAGCTGCCTTTCTTTGCTAATCCTGCTGAATGGGAACTTTTCTCCCCACTCACAGGCCTATAGCACATCTGTCCTGCCCCACGTAAACTTTCCTCTGGCAACTAAGCAATTAGCTCAGTGCCTATCAAAGGCAGTGCCTGAACCTAAGGGGGCCTAAGGACAAGTTCATAAGCCAGGTCTCAGTCTGGTCTCCACAGGACTCAAAGCCACCATCCAGGGATCTGCGAATTGAGGATTACCTAATCTAGCTCACCACCACTGGCACCTTAACATTCCTCCAGGATTCCAAAGTCTGGCCAACCCAAAGTGCCAGCAACACCACAGCTGAGAGCTGGGGCTCCTCTCCCTCTCTGCAGAGAACATCCCTGTTTCCTGTAGAAGAGAACAGGTGAGTGAGGGAAAAGATTTTATCCCCACTCATTTAGGTAGAGAGCTGTGGTATAGGCATTTTCTGCAGCACATTTTGTCTGGATATTGATAGCAGGGTCTGACTAAAGTGAGATATACAACGACCAAGAAAGCAGCATGCCAGGGAAGCAAATCATGTTATTGCCAGCCTAAGACATGGAGTTGTACAATGTCCACACCCTCACACCGTGGAGACATTGGTGCAAATCACCAGGAGCACCCCCTGTTACCCCTGTCCCCTGTCAGGGCTGGTTCTGCACTTATCATTGGGGTAGCCTGGGCAAGTCTGGTGGTCCAGCCTCTCCTAGCTGGGTCCCTTCTACTCCATAAAGCTGAGCAGGGAACTCAGAGTACCAGGCATTCCATAGACCAGTCCACCAACTGGTACAACACAGAGCCCCTCTTTGTAAACAAAGTTCAAATATACGCATTGCCTTCTGCTGCAGTCAGATTATACCTAAAAGTTCCACCTACTGGCTGGGAGGTTGAACTGCACAATTCAATACAGTATGTGATATCAGAAGTTCTCAGAGCTGGAGAATGAGAGAATCTTCCTGTGACCACCACACTTACAGTCTGGCAGAAGGTAAACATGTCTACTAAAATCAGCATTTTAGAAAGCCACCATACAAAAAATATTTATAAATAAGGAAGATATACAGAGTCTTTTCCCCCTGAAAGCACTCAAAATTGGAACCAACAAATGCACTATTACACTCTCAAGGGAAAAATAAAATAAAATAAAATGAAATGAAAAATTAAAGAGAAAAGAAAAGAAAGAAAAAAAAAGAGAAAGCCCCTTGATGTGAAAGTAAATTCAAAGATAAGAAGTGATAACTTCTCTATATGAGAAAGAAGAACTTGAGCAATATGAGAAAACAGAATCTTTTGACACTCCCTAAATTATCACACTAGTTCTCCTGCAATGGATCTCAATCAAAATGAAAATTCTGAAGTGACAGATAAAAAATTCATGATATCGATCATAAAGAACCACAATGAGATCCAAGCAAAAACCATCACAAAGAAACAAGAAAACAATTCAGGAGATGAGTAAAACATTTACTAAAGTGAGAGATATTTTTTTAAAAATTGATCAGCTGGAAAAGAAGGACTTATTTAAAGAATTAAAAATTTAATCAAAAGCTCAACAATAGAATTAATCAAGTAGAAGAAAGAATATTAGATTTCGAAGACAGGTCTTTCAAATTAATTCAATCAGACAAAAAAAAAGAAAAAGAATTTTAATTAGTGAACAAATACTTTTAAAAATATGTGATTATATGAAACATCCAAATTCTACATATCAGAGGTATTCCTGAAAAATAAAAAGAAAAATTAAAAAGTGTAGAAAAATTATTTGAGGGAATAAATAAGAAAAGCTTCCCTGGTCTTGCAAGAGATTTAGACATCTAGATATAAGACACAATGTATGCCAGGGAGATACTTTGCAAGATCTTTACCAAAGCATATGAGTCACCAGACTATCCAAAGTCAATGTAAAAGAAAAAAAAAAAAAACATTTTAAAAGCAGAGAAATAAAAACTTCTAATTACCTATGGAAAAAAGCCCATTAAACTAATAGCAGATGTCTCAGCAGAAACTTTTTAAACCACAAAGATTGGGGCATTATTTTCAATCTTTTCAAGAGAAAAAAACTATAAGATACAAATTTTGTATCATACTAAACTAAGCTTCATACAGGAAGAAGAAATAAAGACATTCCCAGTCATTTCATCAATATTAGACCAGACATACAAGAAATGCTCAAGGGAGGGAGGTCTACACTCTCTTGGAGTTCAGAACATGAAGACAAAAGGTCAATAGTTACTAGCACAAGAAACACATGGAACCATAAAAATAGCAATACTTATAAACAGTTAGAGCTTTGAAAATGTAAAGCAAATAAGTAGCAATTAGCATTGTAACTGGGACAGAACTTCACATATCAATATTAATCTTAAGCATAAGAGACATAGATTGACAGAATGGACAAAAAACAGAATCTAAACATATGATGCCTGTAAGAGACTCATTAAACTGATAAAGACTTTTATATTCTAAAGATAACGCATTGAGAAAAGTTATTCCATACAAATGGAAACTAAAGTGAGCAGCAGTAGTATACTTAAAGCAAATAAAATATACTTTAAACCAACAACAACAAAAAAAGGCAAAGATGGTCATTATATAATGATAAAAAACCAATTTAATAAGACTATACCACAATCCTAAATATATATACACCCTAAGCCAGAGGACTTAGATTTATAAAACAAATGCTAGTAGGTCTAAGGAAAGAGATAGAAAATAGCACAATAATAAGAGGAATTTTAATCCCCCACTGACGGCACTCAACAGATCTTTAAGACAGAAAGTCAAAAGAAGATGTAGAAATGACCAACAAACATAAAAGAATGCTCAGCATTGCTAATCATCAGAGAAATGCAAATTAAAATCGCACTGATCTATAATTTACTTGCGTCAGAATGGCCATTACTAAAAAGTCAAAAATAAATAGATGCTGACTCGAATTCAGTGCAAAAGGAACACTTAAATAACTGTTAGTGAGAATTTAAATTAGTACAAACTATGGAAAAGAGTGTGGCAATTTCTTAAACAAGTAAAAGTTGATCTATCATTTGATGCCGCAATCTCACTACTAGGTTTCTATTCAAAAGAAAAAAATGTATAAATATATACATGCATATACATATATACACACACAAACACACATATATTCCATTGATTCCATAGTTTTGCAACTGTATGTTGTGCTGTAATAAACATAAAATGTGAATATAAATACACAAACATATATAATATAAATATATATGCACACAAATACATGTGCATATATACACTTATATATGTTTGCGTATTATATATATACACACTGTGTGTATATATATGTATATACACACATTTTATGTTTATTACAACACAATATACAATTGCAAAAATATGGAATCAATGGAATCAACCTAAATTTTCATCAAATAATGAGCAGATTTAAGAATTGTGGTATATGTGTACATATATATGTGTATATGTATACCTATATATACACATGCATACATCCAGTGAAGTATATTTACACACAATGTACATGAATATATTCAACCTTAAAAAAGAATAAACGCATGTCTTTTCAAGCAACTTGGATAAAACTCAAAGACATTATATTAAGAGAAGTTACTCAGGAATGGAAATCAAATACCACAAATACCACATGATTTAATTTGTAAGTGGGAGCTAAGCTTTGGGTATGAATGGTAATAGTGATACGGAGCCTAATAATAGATAATTGAGACTCAAAAGAGGGAATAGGGTGGTGAAGGATGAAAATCAACCGAGGAGTACTTTACTGGAGTGATGGGTAGACTAAAGCCCAGATTTCCCCACTGTAGAATATATCTGTGTAATCAAATTCCACTTGTGCCCTCTAAATTTATTGTAAGACAAAAATAAGTTAAATCAATAAAAAACCCATATGCCAAGTGAAAAAGCCAGATATGACATATCACTGGTTATATGATTTAATTTTTATAGGATTTCCAAAAAAGTAAAAATATAGAGACCAAAAGCCAATTACTGATTTCCCAGGCCTGAGAGTAGGAGCACAGATTACTGTAAATGGCACGCAGGACCTTTTTAACATGATAAAAATGTCCTAATCCTGGATTGAAATGATGTCTGCACAAGTCTATTAAAATCATTGACTGTTTTTGTTTAGTAACTGATTTTTATCATTTTACTAAAAGTCATTGAATTATATTCTTAATAGTTGAATTATTATAATCAACAAATATGTACCCCGATGAAGTTTATAGAGAGATTGAAAGCACCCATTAACCCTAGGTTTACTACTAAGTTTGTACACTATTTTTTTATTTGAGTTTTTTTTCTTTTTGAGCAGTTTCAGCCATTTCAAACAATCAACATTTCATGACTTAGTGACCTCAGAGGTCTTTTCTATTTTTAAAAAATAGAATAAAACTCATTTTACTTTACAATTACCATAATAGTCCATTGAGGCTTTTTATAGATATAACATATATTACATAATTTTTGGTATCTTATTTTCCCCAAATCCTGATTTTTTTTATCATAGAAATTATTTTATCCCTACTTACCAATTACTCCTATGCTCAAAAATATTAAAACAACAGTAAAATTGACCACTAGCTTTGCATACACACCGGTCTTGGCTTCATTTCCATTTGTCTCTCATATTATTATGTAACATAACATATCTAGAACTTTATATCCCCTTCCCACCCTTGACCCCCATGGACCTAGTTATCTCTGATCATTTTCTAGATCATAAAATGACACTATGATGTACCCAGTTCTACAGCCCAGAACTTGAAATACTTCTTATAATGTTCCTATACTCTCACTTTTCCACATCCATTTGGTCATTGAGTCCTTTAAATTCATATATTAAATAACAGTATTATCCCATTTTGGATTGGTCATCTGCTTTCTTGCAGTTACCATTCCCTCTCACCTGGGTTACAGAAACAGCCCCATGACTGCTATTTCACCCCAATCCAACTCTGTGTCCACTAGAGTCATTTTTTAAAATATGGGCATTATTATGTCTCTGCTTATAATTAATCAGTTGCTTTCCACTAAGTTTTGAATAAAATCCGAAGTTCTTACAATGACTTAAGGCCTAGAGCATCTAATTTCTACTACTCTACCTATGGCCGGTCTTTCCTCACTCTCTGTGCTCCTGGCACTTCAGTCTCTTTGATGCCCTTTCCTGCAGCAGAGTTTTTTACTTGCTGCTTTCTTGACCTGGAAAGTTCATCACCACATTGACCTAACTATCTTCTTGTCGTTATCCTTTAGATTTCAGGTGAGATGGCTCTTCCTCAGTGATATTTTCCCAGAATAATCTCTCATCTCTGCTGTGTGATTTATTACCACTCATCTCTCCTCTGGAGTGCTTTTTGCCATTATGCTTAAATAATGGTTAATATTGAGTTCTGCGTCAGGTTATGGAGTACAGGAGCAGCTAAGTTAAATAACTAATTGAATAACACATTGTTTAGTGTCTGTTTTTGCTGCTAAAATGTAATCTTTAGGAAACATTAAAAATCATTTTCCATTCTAGTGTGCTAGCCATTCAATGATTCCTTGGTCTGTGAAAAGAAGTTTGTCAGAAGCTTCACGTCAAGCTGGACATTGTTTACATGGTATTTCCCCCCGAAAGGCCGACTTCAGTGGTATGTTTCCCTGTGTGCATTCCATTTTAAGTCCAGGGACCTGCTACCTATAGTAATGTAAGTTTACATAAGTTTCTCATGTCTTTGATATAAAAAGAGAATAAGCTAAAAAATTTTTTATCTCTCTTTATAGTTGACTGCCTAATATTTAGGGTGATAAAAAAGGGTACCATTTTTACATAGTTAATCTATAGTGAAACTGACAGTTTTACTAGATCAGGAATTTTAAAACATTCTATTAATTTCTCACAGAGAGAAAACATAGATTTGGAGATGAAAAACTTCTTTTATATCTCATCTGTACAATTGATCATATCTGTAAAAGATTTTCCTCATAAGTTTATGGCTGATTAAATAGGATAACATAGTTGAAACTTACAGTTCAAAACACTATTCAGACGTTAGTCGTTGTGAGTGTGTGTATATGAAAGAGAAAGAGAGAGGGGAAAAGAATTCTGTTCTACATTCCCAGTGGATACAGATTTGAAACACATTTTTGAAATTGTCAATATCTTCCATGGGAGTTCTGTTCACATAAGGACTGCAATAGAAATGCACTATTCGATTCAGAGGGAATATTTCACTCTTATAAATCATGTACACACAGCAACCACAAATACACTTGGCTTTTTCATGAGCAAAATGTGAATGTGCATACCCCCAATATCACATATTCAACTATTTTAATTACAAAATACAAGTTAAATATTTACATAATACATTGAAATTATAGAAACACACACACATAATCTTTTACTGAACTGAATCAAGGCAGTTCCTCCACTTAAAGCCAGAGAAAGGATGCTGATTGGCTTAACAATAAACTTCACATTTTTAAACTGCCTAGGTAATGAGGGAGTAATACCTATTAGTGCAGATCCCAATGTTTCTAACTGTTAACATTGACTTCTACATCAGATTAGAGAGTACAGAAGCAGCTAAATTAATCTCCTATGCCATGTTCCATTGAGAACCAGAAAAAGGCATTCTCCAGTTTAACCCAGGAGTGCATTCCACTGAAGTGGGAAGAGGCACAAATTCAGTATTATTTCCTTCTTGCAAAATGCCTGAGTTACTTCATTTTATCTGTGCAGTGATGCAAAACCAAGGAACTGGTCAATCCTAATGCATATAGAATCACTACTGGAGAAATCTTTATTTCATGTGCCTGCACCCTACCTCTGATTCTTTATTTAAGAGACATCCAGCCATTTTTATAAATGTTGATGATAAGCTAAGCTTCAGCAGTTATTTTGGGGAAAGAAGATGAAGGTTTGGAATAGCCCAGATGAATTTAATGAATATCTAACCTTCTAGCAGCAATATAGAAGCTGACAGCACCAAAATTACAAAATCAGAGAAGCCAGAAACATTAAAGTGGAACTGGATGACATCCTTAGGACCATGACTTGAAAGGGTGGCATGGAATCTTGTGCATATCAAATTAGTCATCAGGTCAAACTGCAAGTGAATTCACTTCCTATATAAAACTTTGGAGTTCCCACAGAGAGGACTTGGAAGGCAGACGTATCCCTAGGTGAGCAGCCAGAGCACCTGATTCCTATATAATTACATGGAATGAGAATTTGATACATGACAGTAATTACCTAGCTGAAGGTGCAATTAGCCATTTGTGACCTCATTCTGAGTGGCAACTAATTAACCCTTAATGTCAAAAATGTCAACCTTCATCAAGACACCAAAGAGAAGTACTACACAATCAGCTAATCCTTGTTCCAACCTATTAATGGTGGAATCTGTCATTAGAAATGTGAATATTTTATTTTTACATCAGCATTAATGTTCAGATGCGTAGTACACTCCTTTTCTTTTGAGGCTGCATTTCCCTTCCTTATCCTTGTGTGCATAAAAATCCTGGTATAAAATTGGAATAAGCTTTCATATGCATATGTAATAATCATCTCTGAGTAAGATAAAACACAATCGGGGAGGGCTATAGACAATTATAACTTGTCCCTGTATGTTATTTCTCGTGTTTATAGATGTGGAACAGAATATGAAAAGATTTGTAACTACACTACCATTATCATCATCAACACTTCTCAAATATTGGCCTCATTGGAAAATGATTCTGGTACCTTGTTCTTGTAAATGCTGAAGATGTAAGAAACTTATACTTCTGGAATTATACAAGGAAGTATAAAATCATCATCCTTTTTGAACCACCAAAAGTGGATCATAATTATTAATTAGTCTACTATTTTTTTTCTTGTTAGAAATAAAAGCAGAAGATTTTCAAATTTAACCTCATGTCTATGGTTTTGCTGCAACTCAGGAAAAGTGGTATACTTTTTCTTCACAATCCTAGAGTTAGTCATCTCAAATACAATTTTATAAATAATTAGCATGTACTTAAATCCATTTGTTTTGAAATGAATCAAATTATTAATAAGATAAGCATGGTAAATATTTGTTTTAAGGATTGAAAATAAAATCTAGAACTGATATTTCATTGTTAGGAATTCTTCACTAAAAACTATTAAATGCACTTCTGAAATTTTGTAGGTTATTTGGTTCTTTTACTAATTCTTCAAGGCTGTTTCAAATGTCTAAACTTAATCTAGACAATTTCCTTTCCTTAATAGGGACAAAGACACTTTTTTTAAGCACCTCCACTTTTATTTTTCTGGAACAGCTGGTGAAAGACGAAAAAAAATGTGTAGCAAGTGTAAACCCATATTCTTTAACTTCTCTGTGTAGCACCTCGGAATTCTCATTGTTTCACCTGCAAGTTCAGAAAATATAATTGTAACTTGTTCAAAATAATATCAACACTCTTAAATGTTTAAAATCACTCTAAAAACCCATTTGATATAGAAATCAATATAAGAGTGAATGCATACCACTACAGTGTTTCTCAGTGAATTCTAAAATAATTACCTTGTACTATTTAGAAAGGTATGTATAGCACTGCTCCTTCTCCAAAGTTGCCAGAGGAAAACATGGTATGTTCAGGTTAAAATGAGAAAATTGCCATAGATTCAGTAAATTTTTAGGCTAGAAAGAAGATAATACAGTGTCTCTGCAAGCTCATGATTTCAATTATTTTGGATAAATACCACAAAGTGATAGTATTAGATCACATAGTAATTCCATTTTTAATTTTGAAAACCTCTAAAATATCTTCCAGAGATTATTTTGCCTTCCCATCCACAGTGTGAAATTTGTCTAGTTTCTCCACATTCTTCTTATCCACAGCACTTGTTATCTTTCAATTTTTTTGATAATAGCCAGTTTGTCATCTGTGTGATTACATCTCATGGTTTACATTTGCAGTTCCCTGATGATTAACTATGTAGAACACTGTCTGACACATCTGTTGGACACTTGTGTATCTTCTTTGGATAAAAATATCTATTCAACTCTTTTGACTACTTTAATGGAGCTATTAAGGGATTTTCATTTGTTTTTGTTTTTTGCTGGGGGCTTGAATGAATTATTTGGATATTTGGTATATTACACCGTTTTTTACATACATGGTTTCCAAATATTTCTCCCACTTCATAGGTTGCCTTTTTAATCTGTTGATTATTTACTTTGCTGTGTAGAAGTTTCTCTGTTTTATACAGCCCCACTTATATTTGATTTTGTTGTTTGTACTTTTTTTGTCCTATTCATGAAATGATTGCCAGTACCGATGTAAGGTTTTTTGTTTATATATTTTTCTAAGAGCTTTATAGTTTCAGGTCTTATGTTTTAAGTCTTTAGTTTATTTTGAGTTAATTTTTGTGACTAATGTAAGGGTCCAATGTCATTCTTTTGCATATGGACATCCAGTTTTCCCAACATCATTTTTTGCAGAGACTATCTTTCCCCATTGTTTATTCTTGGCACCCCTGTTGAAGATAGTTTGACCATAAATGTGTGGATTTATTTCTGGGCTTTATGTTCTGTTCCATTGATCTATGTCTGTTTTTATGCATTACCATTTAATTATTATAGTTGTGCAATGTATTTTCAAATCAGGAACAATGCCTCCATTGCTGTTCTTCCTCAAAGCTGATATTGCTATTTAAGTCTTTTGCAAAAAAAAAAAAAAAAAAGTCAATCGTTAAGGAAATATTCATAGTAGCCAAGAGGTGGAACGAGTTTCTTGTTGTTATACCCTCTTGTTATAACTCGTTGACAGATAAATGGATAAAGAAAATATGGCTCATACACATAACAGAATAATACTCAGCCCTACAAAAACATAAAATTCAGCAATATACAACAACAGGAATGATTCTTGAGAGTATTGTGCTAAATTAAACAAGCCAGGTGCAGAAAGACAAATGCAATATGATTCCATACGTGGGGGTATTTAAAAGAATCAAATTCATGGAATCAGAAAGCAGCATGGTGATTGCTTGTGGAATGGTGAAATAGAGAGTTACCAATCAATAGGCATGAAATGTCAGTGCAGCAGGATGAATAAAGTTTTAAAGTCCTGCTATACAATATTATTGCTATAGCCAACAATTGTCCCTATAGAAAAATACTTTGTTGTACACTTAAAATTTTGATAAAAGTATAAATCTTATGTTGAGAAAAAATACATTTTTTTCATTTGAAAAAAATTTTTTTATTAAATCATAGCTGTGTACATTAATGCAATCATGTGGTACAGTGTGCTAGTTTCATATACAATCTGAAATATTTTCCTCAAACTGATTAACATAGCCTTCATGGCACCCTCTTAGTTACTGTGTTAAGACCATTGTCTCCACTGCTTTTTAACACTGTAATGGAAGTCTTAGCCTTTACAATTAGGCAAGAAAAGGCGGTCAAGTGTATCCACATAGGGTCAGAAGAGATCAAACTTTCACTCTTCACAGATGATATGATTATATATCTGGAAAACACCAGGGATTCTCAAAACTCTTAGAAATGATCAAGGAATACAGCAGTGTCTCAGGTTACAAAATCAACACTCAAATCTGTAGCTTTTATATATACCAATAATAGTCATGCTGAAAAAAAGGACTCTATTCCATTCACAGTAGTGCCAAAGAAGACGAAATATTTGGGAGTTTACCTAACAAAGGACCTGAAAGATCTCTATAAAGAGAACTATGAAACTCTTAGAAATAGCTGAAGATGTTAACAAATGGAAAAACATACCATGCTCATGGCTGGGAAGAATCAACATTGTTAAAATATCCATACTACCCAAAGAAATATATAATTTTAATGAAATCCTTATTAAAGCTCCACTGTCATACTTTAAAGATCTCAAAAAAATAATACTTTGCTTTATATGGAATCAGAAAAAACCTCGCATAGCCATGACATTACTCAGAAATAAAAACAAAGCAGGAGGAATCACACTTCCAGACCTCAAACTATAGTACAAATCAATACTGATCAAAACAGCATGGTACTGCCACAAAAAACAGAGAGGTAGATGTTTGGAACAGAGTAGAGAACC
>CAUYQV010179444.1:0-25883 GCA_963574575.1 Galagoides demidoff
AGGAAGGAAGGAGAAGAGATGAAGGAAGAAAGAAGGCAATTTGAAAGATTTTCAAGTTCTTTTCTGAAGCAAAAGCTTCTTAGAAAAATTTTCTCAGCTTGGCGCCTGTGGCTCAATCGGCTAACGCACCAGCCACGTACACCTAAGGTGGCAGGTTCGAATCCCCAGCCCGGGCCCGCCAAACAACAATGATGGCTGCAACCAAAAAATGGCTGGGCGTTGTGGTGGGCGCCTGTGGTCCCACCTACTTGGGAGGCTGAGGCAGGAGACTCGCTTGAGCCCAGGAGTTGGAGGTTGCTATGAGCTGTGATGCCATGGCACTCTACCCAGGGGGATAGCTTGAGGCTCTGTCTCAAAAAAAATAAAAAATAAAAAAAAAGTAGAAAAATTTTCTCTACCTCTCTGCACAATCTGTTAGAAACAGTATGCAATGTTGGGAAATCTCACAATCACATTAAACTCTGGTGTCTCTAAGTTTATATTCCCTTCTTTGGGATCGTGTAGAAGGCAACTAAAGACTTACGAAATTGTGTCTTCTGACGTGACACGTGGCCAGAGTGGGTCTTGCCCAAACCTGGACGCTCACTCATTTTTGATTTTTACTCTTGGACCCTGGAGAGGAGATGGCATTGAGTAACAGATATGGAAGGACTCTGGAAGGCAAAAAGAAAATTCCTCAAAAATGTAAGCTTAAAAAAAATTGTTATTTTTAAAGATGAACATAAGGCATTGAGACACACATAAGACTCAGTGAAGCAGTAATGTGTTGTCAGGACAGAAATGTCCTGGCAACATCCCATCTCTGACATTGACGGGAAAACAGAATGAATCCCAAGTAGTATTTGTTGCAGCAATCTTGCTTTCTAGATGACAACTGGTTTTCCTGAAATATCTTTGTTTCCAATTATTCCAGAGATAGAGATCACATTTGTTTTGTTTTACACATGTGCACCCTCACTCCCATAACTAAAACCAGGTTTATTCGTGGTTCTTTTGGTATAGCGACCAGTTTTATTGACTCTGCTGTTTAAAAATGAATAATAATAAAATCAGGAGTGATATAATCATTATACTCAAGAATTTCTGATAGGGTCAACACTGTGTCTGATCAGCGACTATAATTATTTAGCATAAATCTCTAATTTTACAGAAATGGAAAGATCGTTTTATATACTGGTTTATGACTTCTTCATTTATCCAGGACTGTCACATGAGTTAATTATGAAACATGAAGGAATATAAGTGATTTTCTAATCTGGGCACTTGTTTTAGACATTTCAAACTCACAACCTAAATTTTATTCCTAAATTTAAAACATTTTCCCAATGGTACCTACTCATCCGTTGCATTTTTCATCTCACATACTATAGAAAAGTTGTTCTCTATGTACAGCTAGAAATTCCCCAACCTTCTCTAAACTCTGCTGGCTCCGGATAGGCCCATTTGAAGCTAATTTAGTCAGGGAAAGAATGTTAGATTATCTGAGGCCATTAGCTCAGTTTCCAATAGAGTGATGATAAGCCTTAGTTGAGATGAAGGGAATTGATGATCCTGTCCTGGATGGAATTATTGATGGAGAACCCCAGTTGCCCAGAGCTGACCCTTTGGCCTTCAAATCTGGTGTAACATGGAAAACTCCTCCCAGAGCCATCCTTCTTCATGGCAGTGTCAGGGGCCTTCTGTCTGAATATCTGACTTGTGTGGACATAACAAGAGAGACAGAGCATGCTCTCAGAGAGGTGATGTTTACCATGAGCAGAAAGAAGACTGCTGGAAAGCCCCAGCTTATCTAAAACCCAGGGACCAGGTCTCAAGATAACAACATACTGTGTTAAAAGCATTTACATCCAGAAAGAGGATTTCACCAGGCGCCAAAGCATGGTCATTGTGGCACAAAGAAGGTCTTCCTTAGCAATGCCCAGTCCCGAATGTCTTATTTTGGAGAGTACAAAGATGTGGTTGGGAAAAGAAACTTTATATACTAATTATGAGCCTGAAACTTTAGCAGCTGGGAAAATAGCAAAGTGAGACAATCTTGGTTGTGCAGGAAGTGAGGTAAAATATAAGGAGGGGGATTTAGGTGTGAAACTTCTCTCTCCATTTCCAGTAACAGCCATCAACCTAAAATCCTACTATTCAAAATACTTGGTAAAGCCTTGCAACAATCTTAATTTTGTTAAGTCCTTTAACAGATGAGGAAACGAGGACCAGATAATTTAAAGAACTTTCCCATGACATAGAACAGTGTACACCAATATACATACATAAACCCAAATGCAGGTAACCTTGACTAATTGAAATTTACGAATCACTTGTGTAAATCAGTGAGAATCTCTCTATACTCTACTGTTGGGAGCAAGAGGCCAATTAGTGGACATATATATAAACAGCATAGTTTTCCTCAAAAAAGCAAGAATAACAATAACTTAAAAAGTCAATCTCAGTGAATTTAGCAAAAACAGTAAAGATTCAATCCTACATGTTTTCATCTTCACCCACTGCCCCACACAGGGACAACTGGTGATGTAACTGGTGAAAATGGTGCCAACGTGTTCAATTAAACACCTTGTTCAAATGGTGTTCAGTTGCTGTTCAATTTACAAAGAACATCACTGTCACATCTGCTGACTTTGACTGCCAGAGCACCACGGTGAATTCATACTTTCCACCAAAAACAGTGAAAACATAAAACTTGTTTCACCTATTCCTCACCCTTCTGTTTTATTAAGCTTCCTTTGTATCGATTTGGGACACTTCAGGGAACAGAAAGGGCAAAGAGGCTGGAGCAGAGTAAAAGCTGAGAAGTGGCAGATGAGCCGTAGGGGTGGCAGGACCAAATCATAGAGTGATTTGCTGGCCCTACAAAGGGTCTGGGATTTTTATTATAGTGCAAAGGGAAGCCATTAAAAATGTGCAGCCAGAGAGTGACATGAGCTGATGTATAATTTTAAAACATCATCCTGGCTGCTTTGTGTAGTCAATATTTGTATATTTAATTTGCTGGGAAGGGACATAAGAGGCTAGGACTACTTGCACGTGAATGGTGGCAATTGGGGTAGAGAAAAGTGGAGGGATATGAGCTATATTTTGGAAATAGTAAAGCAGTATTTGGTGATGGATTGATTGAGTGTGAAAAGGGGAGGGAGAGACAAGAGTCAAGGATGACTCAAAGTTCCTGGCTCATGTGTCTGGATAGATGTGACATTTGTTGAGATGGGGAAGACTGCCAGAGGAGAAGGGTTGAAAGGTGATAAGGAGACAAACAAAAGTTCAATTATGAATATGATAAACAGACATCCAAGCGCAGACATGCAATAAGAAGTTGAAAATATCAATTATTAAGCCAAAGGAGCTATCTGAATGGAGAAATCAACATGGGAGTCATTGCTTAGGGAAGGTCTTTGAACCTTGGGAGTAAGGAAGAGCTCTGGTGGTTAAAATGTCGAGTGAGAAGAAAAAGGGGTTCACCACTGTGCTCTGAGAACCCCAAGATTTAGCAATCTGGTGGGGGAGGTGGAGCCAATAAAAGAAACCTACAGGAGGATACCAACATGGAAAGCAAGAGGGAGAGTGTTTCAAAAAGGAGAGAGATCAAATAAGATGAGCTTGCCCGAGCAGATGACAGGGTTAAATTTCCTTTTACCAGGGAAAGCTAAATGCCATGGGTAGTCACAAAAGGACTTGTAAAGTTCTCCGGATGTATATTGAACAAATATTAAGGATTTACTGTTACTTTGTACAGTACAAAGCTGCTTTAAGGTGCTTTGCAACCTGACTGGGTTATCAGCATAGCGGGAGCAGGACTTCGGGCAAAGTCAGGATTCCTTATCTAGAGGAGATACCCTAATGGACAATTCACACAGAACACAAAGTTCTTATCAAAGCACTTCAAAAGCAAGAAAGGGAGGGAATTCGGGGAATATTTTTCGCAAAATCTAGAGCCGTGTAGATAAGGCAGGATAAGTTGTCACAGGAAAGTTATCCAGCACTTTTTTCATCTTCATTGAACTGTCTTTTGTGAGCAGATCCCAGAGGGGGATCTTGAGGTCACCAAAGCTTGTATCAGGCTTTAAAGACCAGATGTTGCTTTGGGGGTCCAGACCAGGGACTGAGGTTCTCTTTAAGAGTGAGGGAAGAAGGATGTGATCTTTTAATCTGATTGGCATTTAGATTTTCCTTCAGGTAAGTTTGAAAAGAAACTGACCAAACCTGCTCTGCCTAATTTAGTCTTCTTTAGAGACTGGTAAAAAAAAATATCTGAAGACTAAAATAGAACAGGAGTTTATACCTGAAGGAGATTAAGAGATTTCTGGCAATCCCGGTGGAGAATCAGAGGGACACTCAGGCATGGTCAGAGAGCCAGAGAGAGAACAGGGCACCAATCACCCAGGGAGAAGCTCGCAATGCGGGGTGGGAAGCAGATCTGTGTGGACGAGGCCACATGTGAACTCGCCTGGTATGGTGACTTCCTTTATGGAGGTCCAAAGAGCTTCTCGGATTAAGTCTAGGCCCTTCCCAGTATTCTGAAAATCAGAAAAATATTGCACATGGAAAAGAAAAGAGTTGAGGACGTGGGGGATTTTATTGCAGTGTAGGGAATTCGAGTTTCTACGAATTTCTGAAATTAGTCCAGGGTGAAGTTAATGTCTCTAAAAGCATAAATACCAAGGGGAGCTCTTTCACTGAAGGAGAAGAATATTAAGAAAATATAGATTTTTTTTTTTTTTAACAGAGTCCGACTCTGTTGCCCTTGGTGGAGTGAGCAGGGCTGTGCAATGGTGTCATCACAGCTCACAGCAACCTCAAGGTCCTGGGCTCAAGGGATCCTCTTCCCTCAGCCCTCCCAGAAGTTGGGACTATAGACATGCCATGGGGCTAATGTTTTCTATTTTTAGTAGAGATGAGGTCTTGCTCTTGCTCAGGCTATTCTCAAACTCCTGAGCTCAAGCAACTGATCCTTCCTAAGTGCTGGGATTATAGGCATGAACCACTGAGCCTGGCCTAAGAAAATGCAGCTTTTATGAGCATCCCCGTACAGCCTGCCTGGGCTCTGGTGCCTCTGTCAACATCAAGAGACAACACTAAATCCATTCATTTGTTCAACCAATATTTATTCAGTGTCTACCAGATGCCGGGCATTGTGCAAGATATTGAAGATACAGATTATAAAGAAGTAGCACCTCACAGGTGCTTGGATTCTAGGGGAAAACAGATAATAAACAAATAAACAAAAGAACAATTAAGAACACAGTTTGAAATGGTGATAAGGAACAGGGAAGGAAAAAACCAGAGTGATTGATAAGAGAAGGCCTTGGGGTGGGGCTGGGGATTGGTGCGATTTTACTGGTGATCTGGAAAGGCCTTTTTGAGGCGATGACCTTTGTACTGAGATAAGAAGGAGCCAGCCACACATGGATCTGGGGAGGGAGTGTCCCAGGCTCACAAAAGTGCAATGGCAAATACTATAGCAATTTGAGAAAGGAAAATAAAGTCCTGGTGTCTGGAGCCTGATGACAGGGGAGGAGAACAGTAGACAATGCATTTAGAGAAATAGATCACTTGGGCGGCCTTATGTCAGTGATAAGGGTCATAAGAAGCACTTAGGGGGTTTGAGCAAAAGATTGCTGTGGTCCCAGTTAAAAGAACACATTGGAAAAAAAATGAGAAGAATGGATTGAAGGGCACAAAAAGTGGACATGGAGCTGCCTTAGGAAGTTATTACAATAGTGATTCAGGCGAGAAAGAAATTATGGTGGCTCAGACTAGCAGAGTTGCGATCAAGCATCCTGAACTGGGAAGGAGAGGGAGGGCACAGGTATGTAACAGTTTTCAACAAGGGATGCATGAAGCTGTAAGGGTCAGAGAAGGTACATCAGGGCTGGCCCGGTAGAGAGGACCACACAGGTAGAAGTTCATACCTCTCTGGATCTTTCTTCAACTGGGGTTGCACCAAGGTCTGGGGCATCCTGGGCAGTGTTCTGATGTCGTATCTCTTCACAGAGAGTGTCTTTATATATTTGTTCACCAGGCAGAGATGAGACAGAGCCGAACGATGGACACAATGTTTAGTCTCTCCTCTGTTATCATAGGCCATTTGACTCTGGCTCCAAACCCGCAAACTGGCTTAGCCAAAGAAAACTGTGTCATGGGCCCAGTACGAGACTGGGAGTAGTTCAGAAGTACTGGAGCACATCTCATCGTGGAGGACAGCAATCTCACCTTCCTCCCACGGGATTTCCAGTTTTTTTCCAATTACATGTTGTAGTGTCAGAAAGAATCCTGGAAAACACAGTTTTCCACACCTTGTTGCATTCCTAGTGTTTTCAGTTGCCCTTTGAGATTCCTTCTCCACTCTGCACCCCCCTGGTCAGACCACCCTTTACTCAACTTTACCGTCAGCTACGGCAGTATGCCTCTTTTATACATTGGGATTGGGCCTAAGTCTGCATTCTATAAAAGGGTTCCCAAATCTCTGTGAAGCCACTGATCAAAAAGAACCCCTCGTTTGATAACCAAGGAAACTGAGGCCCAGACACAGAAGGAGACTTCTCCGAGGCTGCACAGTGAGTTAGTGTGTGAAGGCGAGAACTTCCTCTGCCCCAGATGTTCTTTCTATCACCACGAAGACGTTTGAATCTGCTGCCTTGAAAACCATAACAACAACAAAATCATACACCAGAGTTATTTGGGGAGGGGTGTCATAATTCCTGAGGTGACCATTTCTTCTTCTCGGGTAATTATTCCGTGGTCCTTGGCATGGTCATCATGGTAGCCCAGACCTATGAGATGCCAGGTCCCAGGCAGGATCTGAGAGTGATCAGGCCACAGTTAGTAATGGATAAGTACGTGTAGGTATTATCTTTTCTTTCAGCCAAGATCACCAACGTTGCATGTGGACACAAAGAAAATATATGGCCTGAAGGAAACAGTGACTGCCCTTGGTGCCTTGGTGGGACTAAGTTTAAATGTGGAGCCACACACTGACTCAGGGACAGAGATAATCAGAGGGGACCTGGTGACTGGGGGACACACCCAGGTGGGATGGTAGTACATTCAGTGACCTGCTGGTGAATGATTAACAGTGGGCTTTGGTGGGCGGGAGAAGGCTGGATTGGTGGTGTTGGCAATTAAACACGGCAAATGATCCCATAAAGGCTGATTTCAAGCTGCCAGGGTTTTGCAAAATGGGAAAGAGGTGCGCAAAATTGGCTTCTCAGCACCTGTGCTAGCAACTCTGGTTCACCTCTGAGTGCTTTTCCCATGGCCATCGCTGGTTCTGGTGATGATGCGACCCTTTGAGGATGGGCTGCTGGAGCCTGAGGGGAGAGTAGTGTGGAGCCAGGCTCTGCTGTCACCCCCTTCTCTATGTGGGCAGCTGAGCCTCCTCTTTGTAAGTAGGCAGCTTGCTCCTATTGTTTTTAGAGTGGGTCTGGGCAGGGCCCTCCGGAAACATCCTTCACTGCCTCTATCCGTGCCTGGAGTTCTATCATTACTAAATACTTCTTCCTTCACTTTCTGCAGTCTTCTGAGAAAGCAATGGATGATAGCGTTTCATTAAAAACTGGCTGGCTGAAAAGTACCAATGCTTCCTACTTGTGTGCCATTTACATCCCAGATCAAGAAGAAAGGAAACCTTTCAGAGCCCATTAAATGCATGCTGGCTGTTTGTGAACCCACCCCATGCAATATGTGAGGGCCATATTCAAAAAGACCCAGGCCTAGTCTTTTCTGGAGGTTTATGAAAAGGAGAAGAGAACTGGGAAAAGCTATATACAGGAGTGAGGAGATAAAGAGATGGGCTCAAAATGGAGTTAAGAGAGGATGTACCATGAAGGTCTGTATGGGGCTAATATTATGGAAGAATAAAGATAGCAGAACAGACACCAGGCCAGGGAGGTAGACTTTTCTCTCTGTTGAATTTACCAGCTCTGCACAATCTCTCTACACTGTGTCTCCTCATCTGTTAACTCTGTCAAAGGAAGAGGGCGGTCTCTCTGATTCTTTGATTTCAATTCAATTGACTGCAACAGAAGTAGTGCACAAGAGAGCGAAAGCCTAGAAGGATATTTTACAACCAAGCACCGCACGCCCTCCAGTGGCAGAAAACCAGTTACTCAGGTTATTTCTGAGAATTCAATTTGCACCTACTATTGAGTACTCTTATTTTTTTTTCTTTTGCTCTCAACTAATATTTGGGGTATTATTATTATGATTATTATTTTTAAGACAGAGCCTCAAGCTATCCCCCTGGGTAGAGTGCCATGGCATCACAGTTCACAGCAACCTCCAACTTCTGGGCTCAAGCGAGTCTCCTGCCTCCACCTCCCAAGTAGCTGGGACCACAGGCACCGGCCACAATGCCCGGCTATTTTTTGGTTGCAGCCATCATTGTTGTTTGGCAGGCCGGGGCTGGATTTGAACTCCCACCTTAGGTGTATGTGGCTGGCGCCTTCGGCACTTGAGCCACAGACGCTGAGCCAATATTTGGGGTTTTATACAGATTTCTTTTAAACCCTGAGATACTGCATAGGAGTGTTACATAATGTTATACATACATGCAATGTCAGAACTGAAATTAATCATAAAAATAATCTGTCCAATTTTTCATTATACTTACTAAGACATGAAAGTTCAGAGAAGTACAGGGACAAGGCTGATGCTATGACCTCTGTGCTTTGGCTCCCAACTCAGTGCTTGCTCCATTCCGCATCTCGGTTTCCCTACAGCAGTGTTTTTTGAACGTTGACTGTGGGTATGGTACCATATTGGCCTTGTTGGGAGAACAACAATAATAGCTATCCGTTACTGCCTATTGCTACTCTAGTGCTTCACGTTGATTATTTTCTGAATCCTCATAACGATCATATGAGGCAGTATTATTATTCTTATTTTGTAGGTGAAGAAACTGAGGTTCAAACTGGTAAGAAAGGAGCTATTTTAAAAAGTAGATGATATATCTCTGCCTGCAAATCATTTACAGCCTGGTCAGAAAGACAAGGTTGGTGATCTTGGCTGAAAGAAAAGATAATACCTACATATACTTAACCATTACTAACTGTGGCTAATTTGTCGAGGACACCCAGGGTTTTTGAGATTGGGCACCAAGGCCTGAGAATGAAGTGAGTTTTTTTCAGGGAATTTCTTTGTCCTGCTGCTGGATGGGACTTAGATCAGAACCTTTGGTTTCATCTCATGTGAGCGTTCCCACAGAGAGCACCTGCCCTCCACAGAGTTCTAGCCAATGAACATATTTGGGCTCAGGAGGAAATCATATTTAAACAATTATAATCGCTCTAAATGAACTAAATTCTACAAAGCCTATACATTTTCCAGTGTCGTCTGTGGACATAGAAGCAAGATGTTTCACACTTGTGAAACACTTAGGTGTGCTATAGAAATGCAAATTCTTAGGCCCCACCCCAGACCCACTGATGAGAATCTTCACTGTAACCAAATCTCCAAGGAGTCTGTGTGCCAGTAAAGTTAGAGAAGTGCTGCTGCACAGCTTTATTTATTTTTTTCTTTTACAAATACAGCTATGATGCTTTAGAAGACTAGGCCAGACTTCTGCTGCATGTGATTCGATGATGTAATTATTTTTGCTCTTTTCTATTTTAATAATTTTCTTTTATTATTATTATTATTATTTTTACATATACATATATTTATTAGGTTTCCACTTTTTGCCTTCACAAAATTAAAAAGGCTTAAAATTTAATAACAATAATAATGTTTAAGATAAGGACTGGAAACAAAAATCTCGTAAAGAATGAATGAAGACAAATACATTCAGGAAAGAAATCAGATGATTGCTGCATCGAAATATTAAGCAATAATAATAATAATGATAATGCGAAGAAAGTAACATTCACATTGTCAAATAAGAGTATGTCTATTATAGATAGAAGGCTTTGAGATTCAGTATGGAGTCATCAGTTAACTTCTTCCTATTATTTATTTTTATTTTAAAATTATCATACAGTAAAGTTGACCTTTTTTTTTTCTTTTTGAGATAGAGTCTTAATCTGTTGCCCCAGGCTAGAATGCCATGAGGTCAGCCTAGCTCACAGCATCCTGGATTCCAGGGATCCTCCTGCTTCAGCCTCCCAAGTAGCTAGGAGTATGGGCACCTGCCACAACACCTGGGTAATTTTTTTCTGTTTGTAGTAGAGTTGGGCTCTTGCCCTTGCTTAGGTTGGTCTTGAACTCCTGAATTCAAGGGATCTTCCTGCCTCAGCCTTCAGAGTGGTAGGATTACAGGTATCAGCCACTATGTAGGCCTGGCCTAAAATTGACGTTTTTTTGGTGAACAGTTCTATGCATTTTAGCTCTAGGACAGATTTGTGTAAACATCATGACAATCAGGATGTAATATAGTTCAATGACCCCAGACTCTCTCATGCCATCCCTCTGTAGGCACATGAGTCCTGAGGCTTCACCTCTGTGGACACTGATCTACATTCTCTGTCACTATAGCTCTGTCTTTTTTATAGTGGCATATACATGAACCATGCAGTGCGCAAACTCTTAGACTAGCTTCTCGCACTCAGGACAATGCCTTTCCTAGCTGGGTTTTATAGCATGTTTCTTGGTTTTCCAGCTACGAAGACAATATTGTATAGTAGCATTCTGTGATTCTATAGGAAAATGGTGATTTCACTCACATACATGGTGAGGCTAAGTGGTTCTAGGAATATATCAACATGTTCCCTCCAGGGTGTCCCTGCTTTTTTATGTCTGATGTGGTATACTGAGTGTACTTCCCAGACACATTTAATTTGTTACATTGTCACTTCTTATTTATTCTGCTTCACAAATTGCTCACCCATATTTCTTTTATTTGAATAACATTTTCTTTTTTAAAATTAATGTTCTTAAAGGATAGTATTCCTTAATTGTCTTTATAAATCACATTTTGGATGGAACCCTCAAGTACACACCTTCCCCCAATCCACCAGATGTTACACCACGGTAAGTAAAGTTAACATTCTTTTTTAAAAAAATACATTTTGAAACATCTAGCTCTAGAGAAATTCTTCTAAGAGGGAAGACAACAACCAACAGAACCTTTCAGACTCTACCCTAGAATATAATCTTCACCTTCATACACATCCTTTATGTTTATAAACCAGTTTCCTCTGCATCCTTTATTTGAAATTAATAGCCTTGAGAAGTTAAGGAGCCAGACCAGTTGTTTTTAATGTCATTTTGCAGTTGAGAATTGTAGGGGCTTGAGGTGGGAGGAGAATAGTCAAGGGTAATCTGGCTGGTCATAGAGCTAGAATTATAGTGCAAAATTTGGGGTTCTATTATGCCCTTAAGCATCTGGCATTGCAGAATTTTTGTCTATTAGGTACTCACAAAGACTTTGTGAGATGTATTGGCTTCCAAAAGACAGCAACAGTCTCTTATGAAAAACAAAGACTTTTCTGATCGTGGTAATTTTGTTTCACAATGACACAATATTTTTTTTTTTTGAAGACAGAGCCTCAAGCTATCCCCCTGGGTATAATGCCATGGCATCACAGCTCATAGCAACCTCCAACTCCTGGGCTCAAGTGAGTCTTCTGCCTCAGCCTTCCAAGTAGCTGGGACCACAGGCACCCGCCACAACACCCAGCTATTTTTTGGTTGCAGCTGTCATTGTTGCTTGGCAGGCCCTGGCTGGATTCAAACCTGCCACCTTGGTTGTACATGGCTGGTGCCTTAGCCACTTGAGCCACAGGCGTCGAGCCAATGACACAGTATTTTGGTAGTGATTCTCTTTCGTTATGTTACCCTGGTTTGATTCTCATCACACAGCAGCCTGGTTTGAGGATATAGTTCTTTGGCCATTACAATCACACAAATAGGCATTTTGTTTTCGGAGAGTAAAACTGTAAAGACAGACTGTTGTCTAGTTCAATTCCCTTGTTTCCTATTTTAGAACTTTTCAAGAATGGAGTCTATTATGAGGAAGGACTTCTTAGAAGATAAAAAAAGGCTTCTTTTCTCCCTTGGAATTGCCATGGGGTCTGGTAGCTGCTCCTTTACCAGGTTCATTGGGATGTTTTATAATCTAAGGGATGAGTAACCTTTCAGGGAACGTGACTATGACTGTAGTTCACATCTTCAGGGACATGTTGTATGGCATTTGACCTGAAATGTGCTGCATATTGGTAATGTGGGAGCCAATATCTTCAAAGTCATAGGAACTCCAGCTGGGAGCCTTTTTGAACTTGACCAGTGCCTATAGCATGGGAGAAGGCAGTGATTAGCCTTGTGCATAAAGATTGCTTTATATTCTTTCAGTCACCCTTTTACCCATTCCCAGGATGTGCCCTGCACTGCCCATGATCAAGAACAGTGCCCAGATGCTGGACGGCTCTCCTGCAGGGATGACCCCCTGCCACCCCACGCCGCAGAAGCCTACTCAGGGTGACCAACAGACCCAGAATGAATTCACTAATTAATAAGGGTGATGGGAAGTTGTAAACACAGCTGCTGGCTGCTGGCACAGCAGACATGCCTGCATATGGAAGAGCAGAAATGCTGGGTGGTAACACAGCACTACTGTGTGGGCTCCCTTAACTGAACCTGATGAATATCCTTCACAGAGAAGCCAACGGCAACACGGCAGTCTCTCCAGGGCTACCCGGGGGCAGGATTCCTTTTTGCCTGGAGTTTCTATCCTTAGAGCCAACCTGATCAAGAGAGAGAATCTCCATGAAAAGTGGGAAGGGAGCAGCAACCTATTTACAAAAGGGCATCTTTTCCAGTCATTGAGCAATTCTGTTTTTCAGAAGTTCCCAGAGACAATAGCAGATCTTTTTCTGCCAGCTGTCATTCGGAAATAGTTATTTATCTTTCACCCCAAAATGGGCCATGGCAGTTTTCTTCCTGGGAGAGAGACACAGTCACCCCTTTAGCAGACAAAGTCATTCGATTTATGCGATGACCTCCTCTAGTTTCTGGAGAGCCTAGCAAATATTTCCATACTTGCCTTTTCTTAGGAACTCACTTAAGCCTCACCAGTTTACAAATGAAGAAACTGAGGTTCAGAAAAGTGAAATAACTTGTACAAGGTCACATAAGAAGCAAGTGGCAGGGCTAACCCTTGAATGGAATCTTCCGGCTCCCCACTTTGGGTTCTCTCCATGCCCTCCCTCAGGAGAGAAGCAGAAACTCATAATGATTTCTGACTGCTGGCCCAGGGTGTTGGACGCCCTCAGCATGCCTCTGGAACCAGAGCTCCGGCTTGCTGACAAGCCCTTCCTGCATCAGCATTTGGACCCAGACTCAAAGCTCGCTGACAGCGTGTTCCAGTAGCAGAAAAAAGGAAACATACAAGGCAACTTGCTCATAATTAAAAATGAGGGGAAAAGAAGGAAAACAAGTGGACTCACAGGCGGGCCAAAGATGTGGACGCCTGGATGAGTTCCTTCCTGGTCCTGGTGAAGTATTTTCCATTTATGCTTCAGAAGGCCCACAAGATGCCCAATCTGCCTGAATTTCCTAACGCTGGAATTTCTAATTTGAACAATTCAGCATGACAGATACAGGGTGGCCATAAAGTTCACGTGCAATTGCAATTGAGCTGGTCAATTGCAATGGTACACAAACTTTCTGGTCAATTGCAGTTGCACACAGATGTTATGGCCACTCTATGTGTATATATATATATGTATGTGTGTATATAGTGTATAGAACTGTGTATCTGTGGTTTCAAAAGCAGCATGTTAAAGGCTGGGCAGTATCAGAAATGACTAAACCAGACTTCCTGCTTTTGAGTCGCTTCCAGGCTTGTGGGAAAGACCAACCTGTTGTAAACAACTTTTTGGAACATGAGGTACAATGAAGTTAGTGCCATAACTGAATGAAAAATTAAGTGCTATGTGCGCCAGAGGAGGGAGGACCCATTCCAGTAGGGCTCATGGCAGATTTCCAATGGAGAAGGGATTTGGGGCAGGCCTGGCAGGGCAGTAGGATTTACACAGAAGCAAGCAGAGGAAAAGCACTCTGGGCTCAGGCCAGGAGGAGCAAAGGCCTATCTTCCATGTCCGTTTCATCAGGGGATAACTTGTGCAAGGCACTTGGAAATGGCTGAGAGCAGAGGAACAGAAAGGAGGCAGCAGGAAGGAAGGTCAGAGAGGTGGTAGGAATCAAGGGCTGGTTTTCATGCCTTTATGCCTGGGACCTGCGAAGGCTTAGCTCTGCTCCGTCAGTCAGTTCTTTCCTCAGTCGATTTTCTGATGGAAATAGCATCAAAAAATAGAAGGTCAATGGGAATCTAATCAGCTCTGAGTACCCAACCTCTTCAGAGCAGAATTCTGGGGAAAATGCTGATTTAAGCTTGAAGACTAAATCAAGTTTTATTTATTTTTTCCTTTTAAGCATTTTTTTTAATTTTTTCAAATTAATATGAGAGTGCAATTTTTAGGTCACACTGTTCTCACTTTCAGGGTAAAGTTCCATTTGTAGAAGAGCCCCTCACCCAGGGGGCGTGTTATACACCCTCACGATGTGCACATTAGGTGAGATCCCACCTCATGCCATCCCTCCTGCCAAATGTCCTCCCCCTTCTACCTTCCCACTTCCCTCTATCCCCAAACTGGACTATATTAGTGTTTTATTGTTCTTATGAGCACGTAATTGTTTATAGATTGGTTTCATATTATTATGGAGTACATTGGATGTTTATTTTTCCATTCCTGAGAAACTTAACTAAGAAGAAGGTATTTCAACTCCATCCAGGTAAATGTAAAAGATGTAAAGTCTCCATCTTTTTAAATGGCTGAATAATGTTGCATGGTATACATATACCACAGTTTGGTGATCCATTCATGGGTTGATGGGCACTTAGACTGCTTCCATGACTTGGCTATTATGAACTGAGCTGCAATAAACATTCCAGTGCAAATGTCTTTGTTCTTCTGGGTAGATACCCAGTAATGGTATTGCAGGGTCAAGTAGGAGGTCTACTTTTAGATCTTTGAGGATTCTCCATACTCTCTCAAAAAAGACTGTATTAGTTTCTGATCCCACAAGCAGTGTAGAAGTGTTCCCTTCTCTCCATATCCATGCCAGCATCTGGTGTTTTAGGACTTTGTGATGTGGGCTAATCTTGCTGGGGTTGGGTGATATCTTAGAGTGGTTTTAAAACCCAATTTGCATAAATTGGGTTTTAAATCTTACAAAGTGCCTGAATCTGAATCCTTCTGACCAGCTCAATTCTATATACTGGCAAAGACCAGCATGTCCAGGCATGCATGTAGAACTGCGATGTGTCGGCCGGCTTAGATGAATACTCCCAGTCATGTGGAGAAGTTGCAGGGGCAGATGGCTTTGTACCTTTAACACACAGTGATCTAGCCCTAAAGAAAATGTCACATAAAAATATTCTAGAATTTTGATTTATCATGTTAGAACTCTTCCTCTCTTGACAGGTGAGAGAGGGAACTGGGAAGGGGTGGAAGAGGTGGCATGGAGATGGGGTGGAAGCGTTCCTTGATCTCTAGGCAGCAATGGGTGAGAAGCTGGATGGAACTAAATGAACCAGAAGGACAGATGCTGGTTGGCAGAGAGAAAATGGGGCTGTGGAAGGAGGGTTCAGCCCAGAGGACAGCCAGACTGATAAAAGTGATGACATTTCTGAGTCAGAAAAAGGTGTCTGGTCAAAGCACCAAGAGA
This sequence comes from Galagoides demidoff, assembly GCA_963574575.1. Lineage (NCBI taxonomy): Eukaryota > Metazoa > Chordata > Mammalia > Primates > Galagidae > Galagoides > Galagoides demidoff. Next base: position 15,670 of record CAUYQV010179444.1, read on the forward strand.
TTGGGAAGAAATAAGGAACAAGGCAAGTCAAGCAGGAGGAGAAACATAAGGACTAAAACACAGCAAATGGAAGCATTGTTGTCCGACTGTCCTTGTCAAGGCCCTGGTGAGGGTCAGGCAGTGACAGCCAGCAGCTGACCTGGAAGGAGATGTAACTGGGCATGAGGGGAGACATTTCTCTGTGGCAGCGGGAAGTAGGGTAGATTTTCCCCCAACTCTGCCTAGCAGCTCTGCTGTGTTATATTCTGATGTGCTGTGGAAATACACTGTTTCCTTAAGCATGGATTTTGATTTATTTTTTTTTTTTATTTCAGGTTAATATGAGGGTGCAAACAACCAGGTTACAATCTTTGAGTTTGTTAGATAGAGTCCTTTTTGTGGTTGTGTCCCACACCCAAAAGGCATGCCATATACCCCCACCTTGTGCCCTTGAAGTGGGTTCAGCAGGGATTTTGATGCTTTGAAACACTTGAAAACTACTAGGTTGGCAGAAAATATTCTGTTGGAAATCAGCAGATAGGAGTTTTAGTCCCAGTCCTGCCATGTCAGCTATATGATCTTGAACAACAGCTGGAACTCTAATGGCCCTGGGGATCACTAGCCGACAGTGTGTTAAACTTGAGTGTCAGCTGGTACATGTAAGAAGTGCCTTATATGTATTCCTAAATTGAATCCTCGCCACAATGCTATGAGATAGGCGTATTATTCTCATTTCACAGATGAGGAAAATGAGATGTAAAACATCATAACCTGCTCAAGAAGATGCAGCCAGTATTAGACCCAGGCTGCAAACCCAGGTATGTCAGATATTAAGAACTATGCTTTGGCACACCATCTACTGCTCTCTGGGACGGTCATCTCACCCTTACGAGATGAATAAGGATCCTTGCTTATTTTCTACACAAAATATGGTACATAAAAAGAACATCTTAACCCAAAATCGCTTTCAGGGAGAAGTAGTTATAACCCTATTCAATGTCTAATAGTTTTAAATGTTTGTTGAATGAATGTATACTGAATTTGGAATGAATACAATTTTTCTATTTCTCTATCTATTAACGTTTTGGGGAGATACTAATTGTGTGAAAAGGAATCATCATTATTATTTTTGGCTCTCAAGGCTTCAGATGAAAAAGAATTATTACAAGCCACAGAAAAACAATATTTTAGGAAATTTTTCAGTAAAAGAACTTTCTCCCAAATGTGGTTGGCTTTAGAGGGTCTAAATATGTTGTCTTGGTCACATTCATGAAAGAAATCATGAAAGAGCTCCCTCCTTTTTTTTTTTTTTTAATTTCGGGTTAATACAAAGGTACATATGATTAGGCACAAACATTATTTACGTTTGTAAAGTAATGAGAGCACCCTCTCATTAAGCACCTGCTGCATACGTGTTATCTCATTGAATCCTGAACTGCAGGCATTATTATTTTCATTTTACAGGCTAGTAAGCTTAACTCCTTAGAAAATTTGTCTAGCTTTAAATGCAGTCATGAAGCCTAAAAATATTTGATGCTGCCAAAGGGGACTGTAGCTTTGGAGACACAGTTGGGGAAAACATTTTAACCTTTTACTTCCTACCATGCCAAGAAGAGAAAACTCATACCGCTGCTTATTGGAAAAGCCAGTCTCTAAAAGGTTTGGATCAATAAGAATATTTTCAGCAGCCCTGGGACCCTGAAGAATGAGAGATGGTTTGGGGCCAGGTTGGGGTTACTCCCTGGAGCCCTGGTGTGAGTCTCCGGCTCTTCCCATTAGTAGCCTTGGCTCCGATACCCATCTGGCAAAGACCTTGTTTTCCTCCCCAGCGTGGCTGGGCTGGAGTTTTTTGATAGTGTTTGAGTTCAGCAAGTCTCCACATGAGCCTCTGATCTAGCGCTGGAACAAAGCAATGGCAGAGGGAGGCCCAGTGTGGAATGAGTCAGGTGGAGACGGAGGCCTGTTTCTTGTAAAACACCGTTCCCCCGCCAGGTATGTTATGTATTTTACCCCAACAGTCAGACTCTGTCAACACAAGTCTGGGCTTCCCTCTCGCCACTAAGGCAAACACTGTCAATAGAAGGAGAGGGGAAAAAAAGTCAATGGCTGGAATTTAAAAACCTGTGCTTTCGGGTGGAGGATCAAGAGCCCTTCACCTTGCCAAACATTATTTGGATTTTGTAGAGCAAACACTGGAGTTTCAGTTACATCCTCAAATTCAATATTTGACATAAGTGATTTCTCCCACTTGGTGTACCTATTCATTGCTTGGAGATAAAGTGACAGACACTATTGGAGGATTTGAAGAGTTTATTTGCATTACCCCACCCCTTTTATAAATAGCAATGGAACTAAAGTCCAGAGAAGCGAAGTGATTCATTCATTCAAGATTATATAGCAGCTTGCAGAGTGGGCGGTGGAGAATTGCTCCCACTTGGTGTTACTGTGACCCTTTAGCTGTATTAGACTTAATTCTGTTTTTGTTGGCATTAATTTCACTGAAATAAAGCTATTTGTCTTGGATTAGCTTGAAAACACATTCTTAAGAAGCGCTCTGCCAGTAACTAATAATATTTACTGTTGTTAAAAATTCTGACCCAAATTCCCAGAATCTATAATGGTGGTGTGGTGGTTGGCGCAAGTTCTAGAGCCTGCCTGGGTTTCCATCTCAGCTACACCATTTACTAGCTCTATTCTCTTAGGAAATTTTATTGACCTCTCTGTACCTCAGTTTCCATTTTCATAAAATTGAGGATACCGGTAATCTCCTTCGAAAAGGGTTGTGAGAATTGTGAGGTAATTCATTTAACCAAGGTTAGAACAGTACCAGCCACTTAGCAAATACCCAACAAATGTCCAATATCACTGTTATTATATGGGACCTTAAGGAATTTTACTTTTGGTTCTGTAACTAGCCTCTTAATCTCTGTGCCTCAGTTTCTTCATCTGTGAGATAAAATCCATATTGCTTGGCCATTCAGAATTGAATGAGTTTCCTTATGTGCCCTGTGGTAGAGTTAAATACCACTACTGATTTAGCTAACTTTTTCACGAATAAATATTTTCTGAGAGCCAGATTGGAATTTTCTGGATCTCCATTCCTAGGGCCTCACCTTTGCTTGAGCTTAGGAGTGCCAGGCATGACGTGAGCAAGACACATGTGTTGTATGTTTTTGTTAACAAACCCACAAAGAGGGGTTCACTATTGCTCAGGGCACAGAGAGCCAATTCCTAAGACAAGGAGGATTGTCAAGGGAGAAAGGATTCATTCCAGAGGATGTGTTAACTAGGAGGGGGAAGCACAAGCTACCTCAAATCCACCTCCCAGATTAATGGGGTTAAGGGGTTATTATGGAGGTGAAAATGAATAATGCCAAGGGAGTGAACCCCTGGTATGTTTGGGGTAGAGTGCAGGGCACATAAGCACAGTCGGGAATCAACCTAGTTCATACATCCCATGAACAAAAAATGGTGGGCAGATCCTTCTCACCTGACAGATCCTTCCCAGGGTGGGCATTTTAGTATTATAAGGAGCTAGGGCTTAATACTGTTCATTCTTTCAGCCTGTGTGCAGGCTCCGTGGCTCTTGAGCACAGCCTGCAGTGGCGAATCGTTTATCTTGTCTTTCTCCAGCTGTCCTAGCAGAGTAAGAAGCTGTGGTGATCTCAGGGCTGTAAGAAGATTCTGCTGTTCTGGGAAAAACTCAAAAGAATTGCCTGAGTGTACAGAAAGTTACAAAGTTCTGTGAGACCTCTCTGTTCTCCTCTTTTTCTAGGACTGCCATTGCTAGGCCCCTGGAGCTGAGCCAACACTCACTGCTCAGCCCTGTCAAGTCAAGGCCACTGAGCCACCTGCTTCAGTTCTGACGTGAACGCTGAGAACTCCTTTGCAATACAAGGGAGCTAAGACACTTGCAAATTGTAAAATTTTGGTGATAAAACTGGTCACATTTTCAAGGAGTTCACAGACTGTGAGGGAGACGGAAAATTAAACAAGCAGTTATGGTAAAGGAGGATGGTTTTATGATAGTGGACGTAGGGGACACGATGGAAGTACACAGCAGGGTAACTCACATGGTTTGGGGAGAGGCAGAGGAGGTGAAGGAAGGCTTCTCAGAAGTGATAAGTAAGCCAAAACCCAGAGGATGGGTAGGATTTAACTAGGCAAAGAGGACAGAGGGGAAACAGACTACATGAAAGTCCAGAGGTCAGAGGTGGTGAGTAAAGTGGTCCTGCTGAATTTAACCTACTTTGTTTTTGAGATCCTTCAGATTTCACTGAACCTAAGAAGAAAGGAAAAACATTGGCAGTTAAATTATGGCATGAGATTTCTTATCCCTCAGGGGTTTAAAACTTTCTGAGAGAGCATTTTTATACTGAATTGGATATACATTTTATCATATAGTACTCTATCAAAGATAGTAAAATAAAGGTGTATGTGAAGTAGTTTGCTTTTAGTCTTCCTGAAGTTGCACATTTAGGGGCAGCTTCTTCTGAAAGGCGTTTTTGATTCACAGGCATCATGCTTTTCCACTCAATTTGCTCAAGAGCATTGGAAATGAAGGATTTCTTAAAAGAATTCATGCAAGAGCTAAAACTACTGGGACTGGGCTCCTAAGCTGGGTCTGTGAGCTTGTGGAATTAGCCTATTTTTATTTCCACTTGGGTAATATTGCTAAACGCCTCTGGTTCACTGCCTCTCTGTGACCATTTGGTTCATGGGGGTTAAAAGAGTGCTCCAGTGTTTGTTTCTGGAGCTTTCTTTCAAGCTAACACCCATTCCTACAGCTTTGAAGCTGGTGCTTTTCATGTTTGTGCAGGCAAAGCCAAAACAATTAGCTACAATTGTTGCCTGTTCTACAATAGGTTTCAAGTGAGTCCCAATCTCAACAGTGTTAGCCTGTTTAAAAAAAAAAAAAAGTGCATCTTCCAGGAAGATGAAACACTGTTGAAACCAAGAGGGTGTGTATGTCTGTGTGAGTTGTTGCAAAGGTGGAGGTGGGGTGAGGGGGCAAGTGGTGGCCTATTACAACTATGAAAGTTATGAGATAACACAAAAATTAAGAAATGTAAAATCATTTTGATTACTATGTTTTCTCAAAATAATTTCCACATCATTCTGTGCAATTTTTCATTCTTTTAAAAATTTATTCTTTTTATGAATTCATAGCTGTATACATTAATGCATTTATGGGGTGCAATGTGCTGGTTTTATATACCATTTGAAATAGTTACAACTAACTGGTTAACCATAGCCTTCACCGCACTTTCTTAATTATTGTGTTATGAGATTTATATTCTACACTTAGTAGATGTGACATGTACCCTTGTAAAATGCACCATAAGTGTGGTCTGACCTAGGCACATCGTAATTAATTTCACCAAAGTTAAAATGAAGGAGAAAATTCTGCAAGCAGCCAGACGTAAGAATTTTTCATTCTTGTAAACCATTTTTGAAACTACTCTTTCTATTCATTTTCATAGTTCTGGAAGCTAGGAAGTCCAAGATCAAGGCAGGTCCCAAAAGAGCACCTTGTTCCAGCGTCCTCCGGAAAGGAGGAATGTTGTGTCCTCACACAGCAGAAGAGGCATACAGAGAGATCCCACTCCTGCAGCCCTTTTCATAGTGGCATTAATGCATTCATGGAGGTAAAGCTCTTATGACAGAAACATCTCAAAGACTCCACCTTTCAACGTAATTGCATTGGGGATTAAGTTTCCAACACCTGCTTTTGGGGGGATACACTAAAACCATAGTAGCATTCAATAAAAGTGAGCTTTCTAGTTAGGTGAGAATTAGAGAATATGTCAATGACCCTTATTCTCTGCTTCCCTGAGAAAGGAAGCCAGCCTCTGTAATCTAGCCTTCTGTGACTGATTCCCTGGAATGTCTCCATATTCCTACTTCCTACAGTCTTACCTACTTCTGCTTTGAAAGACGTGTCATCCATTTCTATTTTTTAGATGCATCTCCACTTACCAACATGGAGCTTGGGACCTGCAATCTGTCAGAGGGATAGGACTTTTCTGGATCTCCATACTTAGGGCCTCAACTTCACTTGAGCTTAGGAGTCTGCCTACACCTGTAACAACTCTCTCTTGGTTGTATTGGTTGTAGTTTTACAAAAAGAAATGTGGGCTTTGATGCCAGCCACAGTTGGACTCAAATACTGTCTCCATCATCTATTAGCTGTGTGACATTAGGTAAATTATTTTACCTTTCTAAACCTCACATTCACATGTAAAGTGCGGTTAGTAATACTTTTTTTAAAAGTTGCTATTAAAAACAATGAAGTGATGCTAGATGGTGCCTGGCCCAGTTCTCAGCACATAACAGGTGTGTTGTGGTGAATATTCCACCCCTTCCCCCCATCTGCTCTCTGCTCTGCCCCACAGTTCTGATAACATGTTTTGTGGGGAAAGGGGGGTGGAGGCTGGACCTTGAATTTGTTCTGACCTGAGAAAACTCCTGGATGTTGTTGTGATTTTTGTTTTAGGTCAAGGGAAAAAATTCAGCTTGTTCCTGTGTGTGTGTTTTTCCTAGAAGTAGGACTCAGCAAAAATTCTGGGAACAGAGAATTCAGTTAGTTAGGTTCTGCTTGAGAGGTTTTGTCTGACTCTCCTTTGGGTAGGTTAGTCCTGGGCCTCTTGCTTGAGCAGATACTTTACTTACTCTATTTTAATACATTAAAGGCTACATTTTTCTCAAACCTTTGAGAGAATCTGTATAACTTCTGAGACTCTACATTGAATCTTAATATGATTTTATAACTTTAATATAATTATTAGCAGTGTGCCAGCATTTGCCTTTTTGGTTGTAGGAGAGGTCATACTTTGGTGTTAGAGCTAAGCTTAAGTTAAAGGTTGGAGAACACTGCAAAAATTATATCAGAGCTTCTTGATGTACTTTGAAACAGTTCATTAATATCTTCAACTCATGGGTGACTGGACAGCTTATAAGGTGGCCAATGGTCCCATAGGTGATTTTTTATGCTTGCCAGTACCTACAATGTAATCTACAATTGGAAGTTTTTTCATTTGTGCCTTGACACGACAAGCCTTATGTTCCTTATCTGTAAAATGTAAACAACCGAATCTACCTCACAGTGTGCTATAAGGATTAAAATAATTAATTTTTGCGAAGTTTTTAGAAGAGGACCTATCACATAATAATATATGTAAGCAATTATTGTTAACTATAATTGTTATATAAATAATTCCTATATAAGGGGGGATTCATGAATATTTATTTGTACATTGAGTGAGTGATAATTCAATCCCACTTGCTTCTGTTGTACAAATTGTTTTAGCTTTGGCCATTGGAGCTCTTTTAGATTGACTCCTGAATTCTTTTCTTTTCTTTTCTTTCTTTTTTTTTTTTGGAGACAGAGCCTCAAGCTGTTGCCCTGGGTAGAGTGCCATGGCATGGCATCACAGCTCACAGCAACCTCGAATGCCGAGGCTCAAGTGAAGCTCCCGCCTCAGCCTCCCAAGTAGCTGGGATCACGGGTGCCCGCCACAAGACCCAGCTACTTTTTGGTTGCAGCCATCATTGTTGTTTGGAGGCCCAGGCTGGATTCGAACCCACCACCTTAGGTGTATGTGGCTGGCGCCTTAGCCACTTGAGCCACAAGCACTGAGCTGACTCCTGAATTCTTTTGACAACCTTTTGCTTTTCAAGCACTTCTATACTTTCTGGGATTGAAAAATTCTTTAGGTTCACCTTGAATTTTCCTTGCCCCAGCTCTGGAACCAACCATTTCTTCAAGGAGACCAGGTTCCTTTTTTTGAAAAAATGACATTAGAACCACAATCTGGATGCTAGGTAAGTCACTAGATTTTAATCCAAATACTTCTGCTATTATGTTAGAGTCTGTTAAGTGAAACATTGAGTTCAGGTAGGAACTGCAGAGTAGGATACGGGATAATCCTATCCAGCCAGGGTCAATAAGGAGAGTGTTTACTAGAGTGTGAGTACACCCCAAAGCTGAGCAGAGTCTGTGGAGGAATTTGAGGATGTTTTTATAGACAGTGTGGGATAAGAAAACTTTGCAGGATGATTATATTCTAATGATACTAGACTTGTTTAGAATTGTTTCAAGTTTATTTGGTCCAATTATTTACTACTATGTGACAAGTAACCCAAAATTTATTGGTTTAAAACAAAAAATGTCTTATTATCTCTTTTGGTTCTGTGAGCTAGTGATTTGGGGAAAGGCTCTGCTGGATGGTTCTGGCGTTTTTCAGGCAGGTTCCATCAGTTGGTGGCTGTAGCTAGAACAGGAAGGATCTGGGTGAGTGGGGGACCAGCCAGACATCCATCGCTCCCTGCCCAAGATCTCTCTTTCATACAGTCTCGGGATTTTCCATTGTGGTCTCTTCATGTGAAATAGTTTGGTTTTCTCACAGCATGGCAGCCTCAGAACAGGTGGACTTCTTACAAGGTAAATAAATTTCCCAGTGTACGTGTTCCAAGGGAAGGCAGAGAGAGCTAGTTTTGAAATTAATTTCCAGGCAAATCTATGGATTATAAGTGAGTCACAGACCACATAAATTTGAGGGAAAGGGACAAAGACTTATGTCTCAATGGGTAGAATCCAAAGTGACATTTTTGACATGAGTCTGGAAGATAAGAGAACTTGTTTTGGTCAGTTTGGGAGAAAAAGAAATTCTGCCACACATTCACCTATGTGACCAAGATTTCTAGCATTTAAAAATGTGTCAAGAATTTATAAAAGCTGAAATCTATTGCTTCAAAATTGAAGTGTCTTTATCTGTGAGTCTCTGTATGTGTCTTCCTCTGTTTTCACATTGTCATGGCTTCTTAGAATGTCTTTCTTGTGTACTATCACTTGTCTGCTGTCCCATGTCATGCTTTCTGGTTCTCTCTAAAGAAGGTGTGTAAATAGAGATAGAAAACATTAACGAATAGTGGAAAACAGCAAAATGAACAATGCTGGGGAGAACAGAATCAGTGTCATTGAATAATATATCAGAGCACACAGAGAAAAGATAAAAAAATGTTAAGAGTGGAAATGTGGAAATAAGGAAATAGTAAAGAAAGAAGAAAAATGGGCTATGTTGGAGGGCTGGTGGTAGCAGCTTGGGGAAGGCATCTGGGTGGCAGTGTGAGGTGGGGGGATGCATTCTGGTCCTCAGGAAGCTCATGGAGGGAGGTGGAGCTTGAGGAGGACTCTCAGAAGGAAGCCATGGATGTTGAGAGGCCGCAGGAGGTGCTGAAAGATTTTGAGATGGGTTGGGGGAAGGTTTGTCCTGTTCTGGATGGGTTCCTGTGTCACGTAGCAAAGACTGGAAAACTGATTCCAGTGGTCCCAACTTCAAGGCTATTTTGTTTTCAAACTGGAGAAAGTGATGGATGATTTCAGAACTTCAGAACTGAACTGAGAAGTCTCCCCAACCCTAATGTTAAATATATTCTCTTTGACAAAATGAAGGCAAGAATACTGAAAATTGTCCCTGGAGTTAATGGTACCTTTTTTCTAATCTAGTGACTATGTGAACTGCTAACAGATCTAAGGAGAAACAGGAACAGACACATTTCTCCGAAGAGCAGAAAAGACTGTGACGGTTGTTAGCTGTGTTTATCTTTCTTCAGAGAAAACCAATTCCAATAGTTTAAATCGAACGAATGGCGTTCTGTTTCCTGGAAATTCTCCAAACTATACTGAGAAGTCTAATATAAATGGGCCTGGAATCCCCAGGCCACTTAACTGGCCGAAGATTTCTTTGTCAGCCTCTATGACAACAAATGGTTTGCCTGAGAGCTAAGACAACAGAGTCAAATTTACAGCAAAATGGAGAGAAAAATCGCAGGGACTCTCCGACATCCAAATCAGACGGCCTATAAAACAGAAACAGGGAGCCCTATGAAAAGTAAACAACCATGTGCCCTTGTAAGATGCACTGTAGGTGTGGTACGTTTACCAAGTGTAGAATATAAATGTCTTAACACAATAACTAAGAAAATGCCGTGAAGGCTATATTGACTAGTTTGATGAAAGCATTTCAAATTTTATGTAAAATCAGCACATTGTACCCCATGAGTACATTAATGTACACAGCTATGTATAATTAAAAAAAAAATCTACCCTTTTGACAATTTTTTTTGCAGTTTTGTTTTTTGGCCAGGGCTGGGTTTGAACCCACTACCTCCAGCATATGGGGCCAGTGCCCTACTCCTTTGAGCCACAGGTGGTAACCGCTTCTTGATAAATT
>CAUYQV010179451.1:0-12708 GCA_963574575.1 Galagoides demidoff
GACAATATTTTTTTAGGACAGGAAGATTTATTGAAAAATTGAGGGGAGCGTTCCAATATACCTTGTCCTTAGTTCTTTTATTAGTAACGTGTTGCATTAGTGTGGACCACTGGCCACAAATAATGAACCAGAAATGATACATCATTACTATTATTATTGTTATTTTTTTGAGACAGTCTCACTTTGTCATCCTCAGTAGAGTGCTGTGGCGTCACAGGTCACAGCAACTTCAAACTCTTGGGCTCAAGCGATTCTCTTGCCTCAGTCTCCCAAGTGGCTGGGATTATAGGCGCCCACCACAACGCCTGGCTATTTTTAGAGACAAGGTCTCTTTCTGGTTCAGGCTGGTCTTAGACAATCCTACCTTGGCCTTATAAGTGCTAGAATTATAGGCACGAGCCACTGTGCCTGACCTTGATACGTTATTATAAACTAAAGTCCAGGGTTCATTCTTATATCCTAAGTTTTGTTTTTTGTGCTTTAACTATTTTTTAAAGGACAGGATCTTGCTCTATCACCCAGGCTGGAGTGCCGTGGGGTGATTGCAGCTCTCTGCAGCCTTGAGCTCCTGGGCTCAAGTGATCTCCTACCTTGGCCTCCTGAGTAACTGGAACTACAGGCACCACCACCTACATGCCCAGCTAATGTTGTATTTTTTCATAGTGACAAGGTCTTGCTATGTTGCTTAGTTTGATGTGGAACTTCTGGCCTCAAATGATCCATCCACTTTGGCCTCCCAGGTTGCTGGGATTACAGGTGTGAACTACCATGCCTGGCTTAATTTTCAAATATTACCTTCTGCTACTCCAGGATCCATTCCTGTGCCACATCACATGTGACCATGTCTCCTTAGGCTCTGCTTGGCTGTGACAGTTTCCTAGACTGTTTGTTTTTTATGTCCTTGACAGTTTTGAGGCCTGGCCACGTGCTTTGTGTTGCAGGATGCCCTGTCCTGCCTTATGTTTTTCCTCCTGGGTGGACTTGGGTTCTGGGAGGAAGACCACAGATGGGAAGTGCTGTTTCCGTCACCCCATCCCAGGGGCACCCCCAGTTGGTGTAGGTCATGACCGTCACTGTTGACCTTGATCACCTGGCTGACGCGGCCCTTGTGTGCTTTGGAAGGAAGTTCTAGAGTCAGCCCACTGTCAAGGAGCAAGTGTTGCAGGATCTTTATGAATTATTTGCAAAGGGGAATGTCTCTTCCCCCAGTTCAGTCAGCCAGATCTGTCTCACATGGGCTCATGGAGGTTTGTTTTGTCATCTTGGTTGCAGTCCATCCAGGACAGTTTTATAGCAACAGAGTAGTGTTTTTGTTATTGCTATTCACCACTCACACAGAACCTGATTGCCTGAAAATAGGGATGCGGGAGAGAGGCAGTAAGTGCCACGAGCTGGGAGAAAAAGGGCGTCTTTCAGCCAGAGAGGTTGAGGAGGTATAGGGTCTTGGGCTGAGGTTTGGAGGGTCGGAAATGATTTTGACAGAGGAAAAGGAGTTCTAGGCAGAAAACAGCATGAGTTGGGGCAGAGGCTGTGGCGGGAATGCTCAGGTTGCAATGATTCTGCTTGTGGCCAGCAGGTGCAGGCCAGTGATTTTAAAGTTAATGTTTAAGGGGTCTCAAAGGTAAGGGGAAAAACCCCTCCCTACCTTCCCCTAATCTTATGTGTAATTTAAATTTCACTGGATTGGATTTGGTAAAATGGATAGATTTGTTTACAAGAAAAGTTTGCTGTTGGCTCAGCGCCTGTAGCTCAGTGGTTGGGGTGCCAGCTACATACACTGAGGCAGGCCGGTTCAAACCCAGCCTGGGCCTGCTAAATAACAATGACAACTGCAGCAAAAAAATAGCTGGGTGTTGTGGCAGGTGCCTGTAGTTCCAGCTACTCGGGAGGCTAGAGCGAGAGAATCGCTTAAGCCCAAGAGTTTGAGGTTGCTGTGAGCTGTGATGCCATGGCACTCTACCGAGGGCAACATAGTGAGACTCTGTCTCAAAAAAAAAAAAAAAGACAAGTTTAGTGTTGGTATTAGGGAAAATAAAGCCTGTCCAGGTGGTGCGGTGTCTTGACAATAAGCTTCTGAAACTCCTTTCCCGAGTCGACCAGGTCAGGAGTAAGTAAGCTGTTGGGTTTGGCAAGGCCGGTCTTGGCAGTGAAGATGTGCCCAGGTGTGTCAGGGCTGGTTGCTGACCGCTTTTGTTTCCTTGTTTTCCAACAGAGTTTTAGATTTGGAGTGGAGATCGCTTATGTGGGAGCTACTATCTTGGACGTTTGCAAGAGAGTGAGGAAAAAGACCCTGGTTGGAGGAAACCATCAGAGTAAGGCTTTCAGTCACTCTTGTATTTGTTACACAAATTAGTTTTCCTCTTTACTTTGATTTGCCCTAGAGTTTGTGTTCTGTCTCCAAAGGTAGCATCAGAGGTGACACAAAGGGGCAGGTGGCCCTACTGTCGCGGACCAATGCCAATGTGTTCGATGAGGCTGTACGAGTGACCGAAGGAGAAGTGCCCTCAAGGATACATCTGATTGGGGTGAGAGGAGGTTTCTGTTGGTAGCTTCACACGCCAAGGAACACATGTACCTTCGCTGAGGTCACTGTGCAAGGGCGTGTTGGGGCGCTGGCGCTGTTCACCAGGCTGTGCCGTGACTGGAGTCTCTCTCTGAGGCCACTCTTTTTGGGCTAATGAAACCTTTCCATGAAGCAGACCTAGCGAGGACTGTGGACCTTTTCCCCACTCTTTAAAAATGAGCGCCTTGGTGTTGCAGACGAGGCCGCCTGTAGCTTTTCTGGCTGTGTGTTGTCCATCAGCGTGAGGGCAGCTTAGCTGACCACACGTGGAGCTGAGACCTGGGTCCCGGATCTGGCTCTGTCACTGACTTCATGTGGGCGAGCCACAACTCCTGTGTGCTAAGATGAAAAGGATGTTTCCCTTTACCTGTCTCACAGGAGAGTACACTGATGGCATTTTAAACTCTGAAGTAAAGTTATACAAGTACAAGATACTCATTTATGGGAAAAATATTTTCTAGGCTTAATCTGGATCATGATCAAAATATGTTTTGTGTTTCTTCTTTTTATTTATAAAGATTATATAAATGTATTTTTGGAAATATAGAAATTTTTGAAACTAAAAAGCACCCCACATAAACCCACTGTTTCATATAATAATTTCATTTTTGCCAGTTATTTCTGTCTTAGCTTTATAGTGTGTTTTTGCATAATTTGAACGATAGTGTGCAAAAAAAATGTGCTATTTTTCTCTGAACACATAAGCTACTTTCTTTCATTGCTTCTTCAGTGACCTTATGACATTTTATCTGTAGATACAGCATAATTTAGCCATATTTGTTATTGTGAGAAAGTAGTATTTTGGGGATGACCCCTTTGCTGGGCACACTGTGAAGTCAGCTATTCCCGTCTCTCCCATCCACCTGTGGTGTGTGTCATATCATATGTGATCATACGTCTGGTTGTGAATTATGATGGATACGGTCATGTTTCCATCCCTTTGGATGAAAATTAATTTAAAAAATGATTTTTTGAGACAGAGTGTTGTTCTGTCACCCCAGCTTGGAGGGCAGTGGAATCATAATTCACAGCAACTTGAAATTCCTGAACTCAAGTGATCCTCTTGCCTCAGCCTCTGGAGTAACTGGGACTACAAACTTGTGCCACTACATCCAGCTACTCTGTTTTTAGTAGAGATGGGGCCTTGCTCTTGCTTAGGCTGCTCTGAAATTCTGGAGCTCAGGTGTTCTTCCTGCCTCGGCCTTCCAGGTGCTGGAACTGCAGGAGTGAGCCACAGCTTCTGGCCTCAGTCTCTGTGTCCCTCTGACAAGGTGGCAGGCCCCTAGTGTGTGGAGCCCTCGTCCTGGGAGTCATGTGTGCTGGGCCTGGAGCTCAGCAGGTGCTTCTCAGTAGCACTGTTAGCTCAGCTGGGCTGACCTGTTAAAATCAGAGTGCCCTGGGCCTAGAGCCCTGCTCTAGTTCTCAGCTCACAGGCAGCAGGTGATACTCGGCAGCACTGTGTGTTCAGGTCCCATTTCGTATTCTTTGCAGGCATCTTATATTCCTAGAAGGTGGACTTAACTTGCCCTTCTATGGATGATGGTCTTGCCTTTATTTTATTTTATTATTTTATTTTATATTTTATAGACAAAGTTTCCCTATATTGCCCTCAATAGAGTGCCGTGGCATCACACCTCACAGCAACCCCAAATTCTTGGGCTTAAGTGATTCTTTTGCCTCGGCCTCCTAAGTAACTGGGATTGCAGGTGCCCACCACAATGCACGGCTATTTCTTTTTGTTGTTGCAGTTGTCGTTGTTTAGCTGAGTTCGAACCCGCCAGCTGGTGAAGGTAACTGATGCTGTAACCACTGTGCTATAGGTGTCAAGCTGGCCTTGCCTTTCTTTAAAACATAGGAAGAGTTGGGGGTGGCAGCAAAACTCAGCCTTTGATCTTCCTGAGTTTTCAGGCACCAGGTAGCCCAGTGCTTTGTGCTTGTTGAAGTTTCCTAATTGTTCTTAATGCTTTGGGTGTGATTTGAGATTCACTTCCAAGAAACCATCTCATTCTAAAATCCCATTCCTACATTTGGTATAGTTTGCTTTGTTAAAATGTCAACTACAAGACAAAACCCTTACCACAAACCTTTTTCAGGGGATTAAATCATTTGGATTGGACAGAATCATTGATATTTGGATCCTCCTTCAGCCAGAGGAAGAGCGGAAGAAACGTGAGTGCTTGCCTGCTGTGGTCAGCAGCGGGACACGCTTGGGTGTTGGGGCGGCTCCGGGTGGTAAGGGGGAGCAAGTAGCCGGGCCCTTTCCCGTGGAGACAGAGTGCCTGAGACCTCCTGTCTTCCGAGATACTAACAGATTTCACCCCGCTTCTCTCAGGAATCTCAGTTTGGTTTTCACGTGGTTTGCTATCCCTCGCCCCCTCTGCCTGATGGGTGGCTTGCACATTGACCCTCCCATGGGGCCCTAAGGATTTTGTAGTGTTTTTCTTTCCCTGTTATCCCTGTGAAGTAGGTGAGGCTCCGAGCCAGGGTTCTCGGTCCTCAGGGAGGTGGAGCGACCACCATGCTGCCTGGCCCAGGTACAGGCATGAGTTAGTGACTTGCCTGGGACTGTCCCTGGGCCTCCTGCTTCCCAACCACCAGCTGTCCTGCTCCTGGCAGAGCCTGCTCAGCTGCTGCTGCCCCTGCAACTGTGTCACCTGTGTTGCGTTAACCTGGGTGTGTATTCTCCGTAGGAAACCTCGTCATTAAGGACAAATTCATCAGAAGATGGATGCACAAAGAAGGCTTTAGTGGCTTCAAGAGGTACGTGACCGCTGCTGAGGACAAGGAGCTGGAAGCGAAGATTGCAGTCGTCGAAAAGTATAACATCAGGATCCCAGAGCTGGTGGAAAGGATACAGAAGTGTCATATTGAAGACTTGGACTTTGCGGGTAAGAAGCGGGTGGCTCTCACCTTCCCACCAGGAGCTGCCTCTTGCCTTCGTGAAGTCTCTGTGTGTGACCAAGGGTGATGGTGTCCTTTGTCACCAGAAAGGTGAACAGCTTGTGCTTACTCAGGACTCTTTGTTCTGAGTGGGGGTTTTCCAGGCCCAGCGCTGTCATGTGTAACTCTGGGCGAGCCATACGCCTCCTCCCGGCCCTGTGCCTTCACATGTGGAATGCAGGGGCGCGTAAAGTCCCTTTGGCCTCAGGGACATGATTCTGAGCAGCACCGACTCCTACGACTGTTAATAATTTTCTACTTTTCCCCTCTTTCTTTTTCTTTCTCTTTCTGTTTCGACTGTAGTTTCCTCTGGCCTCCTTTCCCCACAAAGCTGCACTTAGGCAGGAAAGTTGAGGTGCAGTTTTAATCAAGCAGGACACGTGCCTTGTTTTGTTCTTCCGTTTCTTGCCCTGAGAAGCTGCCGTGTGACCTGTGCCGTGTTTTATTCTAGAGTACATTCTGGGCACTGTGCACAAAGCCAAAGGCTTGGAGTTTGATACTGTCCATGTTCTGGATGACTTCGTGAAAGTGCCTTGTGCCAGGCATAACCTGCCCCAGCTTCCCCACTTCCGAGTCGGTAAGGAGGCTGGGCCTCTGATTTCAGTAGTGGGTGGGCTCAAGAGATCCTTTTGTCTCAGCCTCCTGAGTAGCTGGGACTGTAGGTGCCCGACACAATGCCTGGCTAGTTTTTCTATTTTTAGTAGAGACAGGGTCTTGCTTTTGTTTTGGCTGGTCTGGAACTCCTGAGTTTAAGTGATCCACCTCTCAGCTTCCCGGCATGCTGGGGTTATACGCCTGAGCCACCGAGTCCAGACTGGACTCAGTCTAGGAGGTGGCCTGAGGAGGTGGGACGAGTGTCAACTTGGACACAAGCAGACTTGGGTCCAGTCCCTGCACTTTCTTTCTTTTTTTTTTTTGAGACAGAGTCTCACTTTGTCACCCTCAGTAGAGTGCTGTGGTGTCATAGCTCACAGCAACCTCCAACTCCTGGGCTCAAATGATCCTCTCGTCTCAGCCTCTGAAGTAGCTGGGACTATAGGCACCTGGCTAGTGTTTAGAGAGGGGGTCTAGCTCTTGCTCAAACAATCCACCCACCTCAGCCTCCCAGAGTGCTAGGACTAGAGTTGTGAGCCACCTTGCCCGGCCCCAGTCCCTGGCCTTGATGAGCTGTGGTCTTGTTCACGCTAGCGACTTAACCCTTTTAAAGCTCCGTTTCCCCATAGGCCTCACAGGCTTGTCCTGAGGGATAAGGAAGGTAAATATCCACTGGGCACATCTCAGCTGTAGTAAACAGCCAATGCAAGGCCAGTGCTCACACAGCAGGACGGCATGGAACATGGTGTTTTATGCCGTTGGCCTGCTAGGTTTTAGTTTGTTTTTGGAACTGGCCTTTGTAGGAACATTTTATATAAACAGGCAGCAAATCTTTTGTGTTTTTTGTGGGGGGATGGGTGAGGGACAGTAAACGGGGTGTATGTTTTGTGAGCCTGCTTTTGAGTGGGTCCCCCTCTGCTTTCCTCAGAGTCATTTTCTGAGGACGAATGGAATCTGCTATATGTCGCGGTGACTCGTGCCAAGAAACGCCTCGTCATGACCAAGTCGCTGGAGAACATTCTGACTCTGGCTGGGGTAAGAGGTGGGGAGCGTGAGCCACTGGGCAGCATTTGAGTCTCTCCTGGTCTGCATGAGGGCCCAGCCTGAGGTCTTCAGAAGCGCAGGTGTCTGGGGGGGTGGGACGAGGAAGGCTTCCTGAGCTGCAGAGGCCGATTTCTGGTGCAAGAAGGAACAAAAACGCCCTTTTCTAAGTTCTTTCCTAATTTGATCTAAATGCTTCTGTTTAAAACATCAGCTATGTTCGTACCACACACGTTTCCTAATTTCTTCCTTGCTCAATTCTCAACACTCTTAGGGAAAAAATGGTAAGAACGTTTCTGCTTCTAGACATCCTTCTCGTCCCTTTGGAAATGGCCGCTGCGGCTGCCCCCAGCAGGCTTCCCAGAGGTGTGTGTTCACGAGGGGGTGCGTGTTCCGGCCCCCGGCTGAGATGCATTGAGTGCCTGGTCCGCACTCATGCTTCGCATCTCCCCCAAACCACCTTCATTCCTCTCTCTTAGCCTCCTTTGGTCAATTTTATCCCTTTCACAGCTATAATATAAGCCATTTAGTCTTTCAACCCTGTCAGAAACAGGAATAGACCTTTCTGAGGGGGGCAGGGATGGGGTCTCTGTCTGTTGCTGAGGCAGGAGTGCAGTTGTGTGATCACAGCTCACTGAAGCTTGAACTCTTGGCCTCAAGCCCTCCTCCCACCGAAGCCTCCCAAAGTTCTGGGATTATAGGCGTGAGGCACCGTGCCTGGCCCAGAACAGAAATTTGAGCTAACAATTACTATTTGGTCCTTTTTTCCCCCCTGCACTGAAGATACTTAATCCTTAAACCTGTCACTTAATGCACAGTTTAATGTAAGTACTCTTTCTTCCTTAGCTGTCTCCAAAACAAAGGATTTTGTATAGCAGGATGGTTTATTGACAGTGCCACATTGTCCTGCTCTCTCTCAGAGGTGAGGCGTGTAGCAGCCCTGGTATACTGCCGTGTACCTCGCTTTGTCACTTAGAAGCACGTGTGGGAATCTCTTACTGGTTCATAAAGCCCCCTCGTTCCCCATACAGCTGGGCAGTGTTTGTGTGGACGCACCATGACCGACAGGCCCTCCCCCTCCCTGGTGGACATCGGGTCACGTCTCATCTTTTGCTGTCAATAATGATGCCACTATACATAATCTTATACATGATTTTCTGTTTCTGCATCTTGGTGTATTTCTAGAAATGGAATTGCTGGGTAAAGATAAATAGGAATGTGATTTTTCTAGATATTGCCAAACTCTTCACGGAGATGGTATCACTTTAGACTAGTCTTACCAGTGGCATGTTCAAGAGTGGAATAGGCTTTTTGGGAGCTAATTGGGAGCTTTTCAGTTGGGCCTGCATACATTTTACGTTTTCTTTGTGGCAGAAAAGAATGCAGAGTCTGGAGAAATACTTCCCCCTTTCTGAGACTGGGCAGGGAAACATCTTTCTGCCCACATGATCACTCTGAGGACACCCAGAAAAATTGCCTGCGTGTGGGAACAGATGTTTTAGGTCTATGAAGCACTTCTGCCTTTTTTGCCCCCATCACAGCCTGTGAATGAATCTGGGGACATCTTTTTTCAGAAGTGTTGAGTCCGGCCTCTTCTCAGAAGGGGAGCCGTGCTGAAGATGCTGCTGCGTGGGTGAGAGCGTGGCACATGCTGGGAGTGTGACAGGTTAGCCATCGTTCCCTGCTTGGAATCAGCAGCCACTCCATCTCCCTACAGCCCGGAGTGGGGCAAGCAGCTTCCTTTTCCTCTGATGGCCAAGCTCATCACCAGAAGCTTTTTTTGGTGGGGGGCAAGGGGTTATGTGTTTCTTTAAGTTTTGAGGAAGTGAGGAAACTCTGACATGGCTGAAGTAACTCAGGGTGTTCAGAGACAACTGTCAGGCTCCAAGAGCTCAGATTCTTTTTTTTTTTTTTTTTCGGTGGAGTGCCATGTCACAGCGCAGGGTGGCACAGCACAGGGGCGGCTGTGGTTTATTTGTGGTTTATGAGATTAATTTGGTGGGTTACAAGGATCTTTACATAAAGTGAAACGGCATAAATCTAAGAGAAAGCAGAATATGTTGCACGTAAAAGTGAATAGTAGTTTGTGAAAGCTTTAGTCCCATCGCGTATGGGCGTGTGTAGAGAACTGCTGTGGGAAGTGGGTCTAATGCGCTTGGAGCCCCTTGGAGCATGGAGTGTGCACGGGCAGGGAGACGTGTGCAACCATGTTCATGGCTGTGTTGTTGGAAGTAGTGTGGAAACACAGTGAGTGTCCACGCCACCGGGAGGGGTGAACGCATTGAGAGAGTGATGTGGCCGAGTGCCGGCTGGCACTTGAGAGCGAGCTGAGAGGGAACCCACCGTGTAACACCACCCAGCAGATGTGAGAGCGAGACACCGTGTCACTAGGGTGGGGAGCTGTGCCCAGATCACGGTGCTGACATGGGGACGACAGTCTGGGGGCCTTCACCAAAACACAGTTTTATGTAAAAAAACAAAAACAAAAACACACTGCTGGTTGTCAGTACCCATTGGCTGGAACTTGAGTGTGTATTTTTTTCTTGTTTTCTGTAGTAGGTAGACAGGTCCTTCAAGAGTGAAGACCAGCTGTATCAGCATGTGGGACTCAGACTGTAGAGAAACTAGATCCATAGCCAGTCATGGTCCAGAGACCTTGAAAGCAGAGGCCCCGGGCAGCACACATTGGTGGCCCACTGCCTGCAGCATGAGGAGGAGTTCTCAGGGTGGTGCGAAGCCACAGCTTCCTGTCCTGTGGTGTCACAGCCCAGGAGGTCACTGCCTCCAGCCCCGTCCCGTGGTGTCATAGCCCAGGAGGTCACTGCCTCCAGCCCTGTCCCATGGTGTCACAGCCCAGGAGGTCACTGCCTCCAGCCCCGTCCCGTGGTGTCACAGCCCAGGAGGTCACTGCCTCCAGCCCCATCCCGTGGTGTCACAGCCAGGAGGTCACTGCCTCCATAGCTCCCTGTCCCGTGGTGTCGCAGCCCAGGAGGTCAGGTCACTGCCCCCACAGCTCCCTGTCCCGGGGTGTCAAGCCCAGGAGGTCACTGCCTCCACAGCTCCCTGTCTTGTGGTGTCACAGCCAGGGGGTCACTGCCTCCACAGCTCCCTGTCCTGTGGTGTTGCAGCCCAGGAGGTCAGGTCCTGCCTCCACAGCTTCTTGTCCCAGGGTGTTGCAGCCCAGGGGGTCACTGCCTCCACAGCTCCCTGTCCCGGGGTGTCGAGCCCAGGAGGTGTATTGAGGTGCTCGCCGTGTGCCAGGCACAAGCATGTGCCACCAGGGTCTGTAGTGTTTCTTCCTCAGCAGCAGCCATGGTACCACCAGCAGGTGCCCTGTTACCTGCGTTTGGTAGAGGAATAGCCCGAGGCTTCGCTAGGTTAGGTCACTGGCCCAGTGGCACAGCCAGCTGCATGGGAAGGCAGACGTGTGCAGGGTTGGTTTGGGCAAGATTGCTAAGGCCCTCCGTGCCCCTTACTGGGTCACACAGTGAATGTGCATGTCACTCTCTAATGATTCAGCTGGGGACGGGTTAAAATATGATGAAACCTCAAGTATTGTTGGAGGCAACAGTTTCACGTTTATCCATTAAATCTTTCTATTTTATGTTGAATTTTACCAAGAAGCCAATTGTATTGCCACAAGCTCTGGAGGCAGGGACTAAAAGCTGAAGGGGGCAAGGGGCAGCCGTGTTTTTCTGGGACTTAGAAGAGTATTTGCAGCCCATTGCCGATGGAGATTCAGGTAGAGGTAGCAGAGACATCACTGTTACTCCCTCTCTCTCTTTCCTCCCCAGGAATACTTCTTGCAAGCAGAACTGACCAGCAATGTGTTGAAAACAGGAGTGGTCCGCTGCTGTGTGGGGCAGTGCAGCAACGCCATCCCGGTGGACACCGCCCTCACCATGAGGAAGCTGCCCATCACCTACGTGAGTGGCCCCAGCGTAACCCCCTCGTTTGCTTTCTCTTGCCTGTGGGCCGTGTGCTTGTCTGGGTTGTGGTTGAGGGAGATGAAGGGCTTCTTCTACGTTGGGCATGAGGGTAAAGGGTATGCCTGGGGGTCAGGGGGCAGGGGACGGGACAGGCAGTGCTAACTCAGTTGAGGGAGTCTATGCTCACACAATGGAGGAGAGAGCTGCTTCCCTGGAGGGCCCAGTTCAGCTTCTCCTGGTTCTTCATCTCGACTGGGTAGATTGTAGTTTCTGCTCTTAGGGAGATTGGTAGCGATGAGTCCATCATAGGTCAGTGCTGTGGGAAGCGTTACCTCAGAGGGGTTGCATGTGTCTGAAAATCAGACACCAGAGAGTCCTTACCCTTAGTCCCTGGGCAGCTATGACAATAATTCAGCGCGTCTTGGTGGAAAGTCCTGTTCTTCGATTGTCCCTTATCTGTCTGTCTCACCTGTCGCTACAGAGCAACAGGAAGGAGAACAGGGGCGGCTACCTGTGCCACTCATGTGCTGAGCAGCGCATCGGGCCCTTGGCGTTCCTGACTGCGTCCCCCGAGCAGATACGCGCCATGGAGCGCACGGTGGAGAACCTCGTGCTGCCCAGGCACGAGGCCCTGCTCTTCCTCGTCTTCTGAGGCTGAGCTCGGAGCTCACCACGGGTCTGCGTGCTGAAGAGTCAGTGTGGGCTGCGGTGCCCGCCCTGGGACTCAGGGGCCACTCATAGAGCTTTGCTGAGGAAGAAGAAGCCAACCAGTGTGGGACCTGCCATTTCTCCGTTCCCCGCACATAGCCAGTTCCCACCGGCCTGTTCTCTGTACCCATCAGGCTGGGCAAGTGGGAGATGTTCTTTTGATAAAAAAAAAACAAAAAACATTTTATGTATTTAAACTTTTATTACAATTAAACAGGTATTGTAGCACTGGTGTGGCACTGCGCAGCGTCAGCTTCCACGCGGTCCTGACCCTTCCCCAGCTCTCACTCTCTTTCCGTTTCTTTTCAGCAGCTCCGCCGCTGTTCACTTGACCTGCCAAGCAGAGTCTGAGACAGTTAGCGATGGTGCATCAGAAGCAGGCGGGGGCCGTGGGGGTTACCTGTGTACGATGTAGCGTGTGCTTTTGTCCTTACGGGGAGGCCACGGAATGCATAGCAGGACGGGTGCAGAGTGCCAGTGGCTACACTTGGCCTGTGGAGAGGGGACGTGGCAGTGGCTGGCTTAGAGGGTGGTCAGCAGGGGAGATGCAGGACATCGGTACCTGGCACTGGGCTCAGCGTGCTGGGAGGAAGCATGTGTAATAAAGTTATACGCTTTTACGGAAAACACCACTGAAAATACATCGTGTAGATGTCCTAGGGCCTGGCATTTGAAAATTTTTGCTGTTCAGCAGTTTCAGGATGTTCATGGCCAGCAGACGGGGGTCCACGGGGCGTCACTCAGAGAATTTACCCTGTCAGTTTCTGAGCCAAACCAGGCAGAGTCCACAAGCTTCTTTTTTTTTTTTTTTTGAGACGGAGCCTCAAGCTATCCCCCTGGGTAGAGTGCCATGGCATCACAGCTCACAGCAACCTCCAACTCCTGGGCTCAAGCGAGTCTCCTGCCTCCGCCTCCCAAGTAGCTGGGACCACA
>CAUYQV010179454.1:0-41980 GCA_963574575.1 Galagoides demidoff
CGCCTGTGGTCCCAGCTACTTGGGAGGCAGAGGCAGGAGACTCGCTTGAGCCCAGGAGTTGGAGGTTGCTATGAGCTGTGATGCCATGGCACTCTACCCAGGGGGACAGCTTGAGGCTCCATCTCAAAAAAAAAAAAAAAAGAAAAGAAAAGAAATAATTGAATAGTGGTAAACAGTCATACCCATTGTAATATGAATGACACTATTAGCTGAGAACAAAAGATAAACAATGAAAGTTAACTTCATTATTTTTCTTTCTTTTTGTATAGGAAATAGTTACTTTCTAATAACTTCTAAAGTGTGTTTCATTAGTTGGAGATACAAAGATGATTAACAGATGGAGTTTGTCCTCAAGACACTTGCCATCTAATGGGTAAGCTAACTAAGAGGGAAAAAACCAAATATCCTAGTCATTATACTTTTATAGACACAAAATACCTAGAAGGTAAATTGGAGTTCATTTAGCTAAATACAATGAAAAGAAAACGATACCTCACCACTCATCTATACTATTACTTTAATAAATTTCAATTATTTTAAATTATTTTCTCGATCTTCTGTATGTGGATTCTAAAGTATAGACCATCACATTTATTTCTGCTCACCTACTTTCTTCCAATTAATTGCGCAAGACTTCATGACTGTTACACAAAATTCCTGATACATCAAAAGCTTGACAAATGCAGTTATAAGGACTCTTTGTTATGTTAGAAGTCATAGGAATTGATGTTTGGTAATTATTTTAAACCTCCCTCAGAGTGCTTTAATATCTATACCCCATTCACTTACAATTAATCTTCCCCAAACTCACTTCTCCCAGGATGTGGTTATTTTGATATGTCAGAGGAAAGGGAAGACAATCTTGTGGTTTCTATGTAATTAGAGCCTTTGGTAAAACACATATAAAAAATAGAAAAACTCTGAAAAGTGGAGACATGGCGTTCTTACGGGTCCATTACTGCTCATCAGTATTTATCACAGGATATTCACGAGAAGGTCACCAAACAGCTTTTGTAATCAAGAGGCAGGAAATGCAAAACCATCCCATCAGTCTTGCCACTTGTTATAATCTAAGTAGCTGCAACTTGAATACAGAAGAACCTCTGTCAGTCGACCATCCAGGGGACTGCAACAAACTAGCCAACATACAGAGGTGCTCATGTCAGGGTCTAGGCCTTCGTACAGGTGGTGCATGTCCAGTGTATGAAAAGTAGGTCGACTTAAGAAGTTGGTCAATGTAGACAGATGGTCAACGACGGGTTTCTACTGTATTTTGAAATCTATAGCATTTCATTATCCCAGCTACTCAGTCCAAAGAGACTAAATATCCCTATAGACAAAAGTGAACCCAATACCTTTTGTAGTTTTCTATTTTTTCAAAGTTAAATTTTTCATCCCTGAGCCACCAGAATAGCACCAAAAATAATAATAGAGAGAAATTAATGATTGTGTGTAAATCACAACATGTTTTTCTGACATTAGGGACTAAAAGAGTGAGGATTGAGCAGTTTGGAACTGACAGCAGTACTGTGAAATTACACAGCAGCCTTGACAATTATCCTCTTCATTATTTTTTAATATATATCAAGATAAATAATAGCATTTCTTTTCACTTTTAACGGCATGCAGTTTAATAGGAAGATGAGGAGAGGGGTATGTGTCGCACAGTGTTATAGTTAAAGGTAGTGACAAAGGGCTATGATATTAATGATGTGGAGGCATCAATCTGGAATCGACCTTGATTACATTATCACTCTACCAACTGTATGCACATAGTTAAAACAAGATGCACCCTCTTTACAAAGCTGTAACTGCTGACAACTTTCATTAAGAACAAAAACAGGAGTATAATATAATTAGACTGCACAAAATGATTTGCTTCTTGCCTCAACTGTATCAATTGTCAAACAGTTGAAGTTCACACAAATTCATAATGTCGTTTATTACTGTTTGGAAATACACTTGCCAGTTAGTGAGCCTTTGGAATCCTGCACTAGTCCAGATCCTTACTGTGTTATCTTTAGATTTTCAGTTCCTCCAAGTTGATTTAAATTTAATGTACATCATGACTTTCTTCTCATTATTAATGGCAATTACATTTTCATGATCAAGTCCTCCCTGCCTTTTCTCTTAAATATAAAGTATAAATATTGAACATCTGGAGATAAAATTGCATATGGCTGTGTCTACAGGGTCTCTTGGCTGAAATCTCAACTCAACTTCCATCTGAATTTTGTTGACCTGCCTTTCACCTCAAGGGGACATAAGGCTAAAACAGCCAGAGATAGCATAAGTGACCCTCTCTCTTCTGAACTTGAATTAGATTCAGTGATTCATAGGTAGATGGGATTGAATACAAATGTTAGGTTGTATCTCCTTTCCCAATGGGACAGAAAAGTCTTTCATCCACATCGCAAGTTTGTGTTGAATGTTTTTCTAGATGTTTATGATACAGTGAATGAAAATTATAGTTTTTGCCCATGACCTAATTGGTGAGAAAAAGACCAAAGTTTACGGAAGAAGGAATTCTGTGCTCTTCTTCTGTCTGGAGATCTGTGGAAGAGAAGAAAAGATACAGAACTTCCCTCCTTATCGTCACACACAGACATAGGAATAAAGCCTCTTTCCTAGCTTGTGTTTAATCATTACAGAAAGAGGTTCGTCAAAGGAACAGACAACTTCCAAGATTAACAGCAACATTCCCTTTTGAGCAAGGGTTCTCTGAGCAAACAACCCAATTCTGAAGGGCCAGGGTCAACAGAGAGCCCCTAGGTATGCTTCCTGTTCCTGTGAAGCCACCACTGAGCCAGGGGAGTCAGAAACTGATTTTCATACCAGTGAAAAATTTAGGAGGGTTCTACTCATCCTGGTACACGCTGGGTGATCTCAATCCCATGAAATAGGAGGCTGCGTGTGCATTCAGGATCGAGAAGGACAGTCAGAATACAAACCACAGGTGATTGTGGGCGGCTTTGTTCTTTGCCTCTTGTGTTTTTCATGTTCCTATATTGCATATATTAACTTAGAAAAAATAAAGGTGATGTAATAAATAAAAAAGAACTTTTGTACATTAAAAACTACCAAAATACCAGAAGGACAAGAAAGAAGAATATGAAGAGAAGGGAAAATGAGAAAGGAAGAAAGAAAAACCCAGATTACTGGTCATCTATCTGCTTAGAATTGGAGACGACTGTATTTTGTTAACGCAAACTTTTACATTTCTGTAAGTTAAAATGTTAAGAAAACATTTAGTGCTAAAAGTGCCCATGTGTTTTAGTTGTTGTTATTATTAACACTTTGAGTATTTACTTTGGCAAACTAATTTCAGTGGTTGCTTATTCCAACACCCTGCTTTGATTAAATGTCTTTCATGGGCTTCACTGGGTAAAACAGACGAGAGCTGAGTGCAATCTATTCAATTTCACTTTTTTTTATGTTATACAAATTCCTATGGCTACTGCCTAACTCTTTTCACTTCTCTGAGTTCAATTTTTTTTTTCTTCAGGCCTTTGGAATCAATAGATTTTCAGTTTCCATTCATTTCTGGGATTTTGAAGTTGACAGCAAATTTCAAACTCGTGTAAGCCTGAAGTTTCCAGATTTCAGTAATGACCAATACAATTTTAGCACTATTCTTACAGCAGTGAAGGTGACATTTTACATCAACCAGAAATGCAAGTAGGTAGAATCCCAAGAAATTGGTTGTGAACGATCATGCATTTAATGATTTTTTTATCTTAATGTGAGACCACATGTACGGGACTGAAACCCCAGAAGAAACCAGGTTTATTTGCCTTTTTATTTGCCAAAATCCAGGAAATGATTTCATAGATCCTACATGGGAACATTTTCCAGAAAAGCCATACGTTGTGAAACAGTTAATAACCTTTTAAAATTTTGGTTTAATTGGGTCTTGTTTTAATACATTTTTCTTTAGTTTGTGTGTTTTTTTTTCTTGTTGCAATTAACGTAAGTTAATTTGATTTGTTGCTGTTCATTTACGTAATCAACACAGACGCCTCTACGGCTTCATTTTGTCAGAGGCACATACACACTGTTAAGGTACTGGGCTCCGTCCTTTCATGTTATTTTGCTGGCTTATAGAAATGGTCTCTTTCTCTTTTCTTCTGACACAGTCTATTGTGAGAGGTCATTTCAATCTGCTCTATTTCTGAACAAAGTCTCTAAGATTGGTTTTGGGATGCGGAATTTCTATTTTAGCTTCCCACATGAATGACACCAAGCACTTTGCCATGTATTCGATGTCATGTCCTTTAAAGAAAGAAGGGAGAGAAGGAGGGGGTGGGGGTGGGGGAGGGGAGAGAGAGGCCTTTCTTTGAGCACTGTCATTCTGCATTGAAATTGCGCCGATTCATCAACATGGTCAGCATGAGGCTTCTTAATCAAGCTACTAATATTGTCACTAATAATCATCACTGCTCACATCCAAGTAACCGTCCTGCTCTTTCTCTTTCTCCACAGCTTTGCATTTCTTTAGTGAGGCATTGCAGCCGTGCTGTTGCTTGAGCTTAGAAAGCTAGTGGTGCATCAGACACATTTCAAGTTTGTAGTTCTATGCTGCAGAAGACACTATTTGCGGATATCACATAAAAAATGCAAACCCTACAGTGACCCCTGGAGTTACAATGTTTCCGTTAAGGGTCATCCAATGTCCCTGACATTTGCAATTCTTGTTCTTTCCCTGATGGGCGCCGTGACACTTTGCTTGTATTCGTCATCTTGTTTTTAGTCCAGCCAAATTACCCGCCCTCTTCTTCCACTTAACAATCTGATTAGTGGCAAGTTGAAGTGGCTGGTGGGTTGTGACTTAAGAGCATTAAACTGATTTTGTTTCTGGCACCTGTCTCCCCATGCCTGTCCTGCCACGGGAGATCTCTCCAAGCTCTTCCCAAGAGAGACCATCAGAAAACATAGAAGCGGGAAGAAATGGGAAGTCTGTTGATTAAACGATATAACAAGTTTTGTCGTGTTGTCTTTGATGCACTCTAATTTATGTACTATATTATGACTAGGCTCTTACCCTGCTTTGCCATCTCTTGCCCCTACTCTTGTGTTAGAAATTTACCACAAGATATGCAGTCTATGTTTTTTCACTTTATCTTTGGCATGGCTTTTGATTATGCAGCTTTTATCCAACTACAATTTTTCTTCCCCCTTAAAACGTGGGTCTGGATTCAATGCCTCCTTGGTCATCCTCTCTGCTTTTAACTGTTAACTTGGAGTGAGGACAGATAGTTTGAGTCTCAGAAGATCATTATAGTTTCATTAGCAAGGGGAGTGTTTAAAAATTAGCATGGTTTTTATTCTGGTCCCAAACTCAGATAAAAGTTGATGAAGAAGCTTGGTGCCCATAGCAGAGTGGTTACAGTGCCAGCCACAGGCACCAAGGCTGGCGGGTTTGAGTCCCACCTGGGCCAGCTGAACAACAGTGACAACTACAACAGGAAAATAGCCAGGTGTTGTGGCAGGCACCTGTAGTCCCAACTAACTGGGAGGCTGAGGCAAGAGAATGGCTTAAGCCCAAGAGTTTGAGGTTGCTGTGAGCTGTGATGCCACAGCACTCTATCAGGGACAACATAGTGAGACTCTGTCTCAAAAAAATAAATTAAAAAAAAAAAAGGTGCTGAATAAGCATAAAATCTGAAATATACATCCAAGTGTGTGAAAGAGGGCAAGAGAAATGCTGTAAGAGTAAAAAGGCTGGTCCCAATGTGACTGCAGTTTCTTAGTGAGATGGGACTGTCCCTGACTTCATATTGGGAAAGATAAGATGTAGGAATTATGCAAAAAGCCATTTCTGCATATGTCTTTGGGTTTCCTGAAGGTCTCCCTCAGGAAACTTAGGGATAAAAAGGTAATCCCTTTTCGGTAGGAGGAAAAGAAAGTTTTTGTCTTGATTGTTGACCACCAGTATGAACGACTGATTATTTATTCTGCTTTGTATTGTATCTTGTGAAATGATTCCAACTCAGCATCTGAATCTAGAATTGCCTGGTAGTGTTGCACAGGAAGGCTTACGTGCTGCCCAAGCTAAAGAGCCGTCGTAAGTTTGGTCCCCAATTACGAAGAGACTCATTCTTTTGATGTGATTGATAACCTCTCTCATATTGTCAAAGTGCATTAATATTCACTGAATATATTTTGTATGTGCTTATATACTCAGTGCTACTCAAGATGTATAGTAGAATGCAATTAATTCTCATTGCAGAAATAATTTTGTTTTTGCAAATTCTTTTGTCCTCATGAAATTTGAGTAAAGACAGTCATTCAGATACATCCATGTGCTGCAAAGTGGTGTTCAGTCATTGACAGAGCACGTGTAAGACTGCTGTCTGCTAAGGTTGTAACAGAGCTGAGAATCCCCTATCACCTAGGACGCTGTAGCCATCATAATGTAGCACAACGCGAGGCTCAGTTGTGTGTGGTGATGCTGGTGCAAACAAGCCTGCCTGCACTGCCAGTCATATGAATGTATAGTGCATACAATTATGTACAGTATATAACACTTGATAGTCATCACAATGGCCATGTAACTGGTTTATGTATTTACTATGCTGTAATTTTTTTTTCTTGAGACAGTGTCTAACTCTGTGCCCTGAGCAGAGTGAAGTGGCGTCATCATAGCTCAGTGCAACCTCAGGCTCTGGGGCTGTAGGGATCCTGCTACCTCAGCCTTCCGAGTAGCTGGACTACAGGCACACTCTATGATGCCCAGATAGGTTGTTTTTCTTGTAATTTTTTGTGAAGAAGGGGTCTCACATTTCTTTTATTATTTTAGAGTGTATTTCTTCTACATATATACAGAGGGTGCCAAAAAATGTATAAGATTTTGAGAAAGAAAAAAATGTATTAAAATGGTAACACTCAGTAAATACCAGTAAGAAAAGATGACTAGACGTCACATCTGAGCCCCTCTTGTAATTGCAGAAGTCAAACTAGAGTTCAGTATAAAGTTAATTGCAAAACACCTCCAGGTAAGTCCTTAAAGAGATATTCCAGAAGAAGGTGTTAGTGGAGGAAAGGACATCTCCCTGCGGGTTTAGGACCTTCTAATGGGAAGAGATGTAGAGGAGAAAGACAGTGACCATCACCATCCCGACCCCGTGGAGTTCTATGCTAATGTGTGCATGTCTTAGTTTTTAACAAGAAGATTAAACAGTAAAAGAAAAAATTTAAAAATAAGAAAAAGCTTAAGGAATATGGCTATCAAGAAAAAATATTTGTGTATAACTGTTCAATGTGTTTGTGTTTTAAGCTGTATTATTATACAAGAGTCAAAAATTTAAAAAACATTAAGAGTTTACAAAGTAAAAGCGTTACAGTAGTCAAAGTTCAATTCATTATTTGTACATTTAGTGTAGCCTAAGGAAACAGTGTTTATGAAGTCTGCAGTAGGACACAGTGTCCGAAATCCTTACAGTCCTCACCAGTCACTGACTCACCCAGAGCTCCTTCCGGTCCTGCAAGCTCCACATGGGTAAGGGTCCTGTACAAGTGTACTAGGTTTTTTTTTTTTTTTTACTTCATACAGCATTTTTACATTATCTTTTCTATATGTTTATCATGTCTTATGATTATTTACCACATGCTATAACTGCCTGCTCCATTTAGTATAGTAACATGCCCTATAGGTTTTTAACCCAGGAGCAATAGTTATGCCATATAACCTGGGAGTGTAGCAGGCTTAGCCCATCTAGGCTTCTGCAAGTGGTCTCTAGCGTGTTTACACAATGAGGACGTCTCAGAAGGTCTCCCTATTGTTAGTGCATTAATGCATTAACCATGTATTACACAAGCACCTGTAGATCTGGTGAGTCACCAAACTTTTCAAGTAATCTTTTCTCAAATCTTATACGTCCTCTCCTTTAACTCTCATCTAATGACATTTCTTATCCTCTTAAGAAAATACAAGCAATGGGAGATGAGTTTTCATTCTTCTGTCTCCCTATTCCATGGATAAGGATCCTGGTAATTATATTGGATGTCTTGTTAAGGTCAGAGAATTATAACAAACTTGATTCCATGTGCAACCTTAATTCAGTGCTCCTTGGTAACCTAACATATTCCAAGCTTCTTGGATATCTTTGGTGGGAAGAGGGGGTTCATTATTCTATTTCTGACACTCACCTTCTGGCTCCCATGATTCATAACTATCGCGTATGTAACGTGGGTGCATACTCATCTTATCCCCAAGTCCCCATCTATCTCAACTTATTGAGCATTGACTCAAGTCCAGAAACATCATCTAAGTCTCATCAACCACAAGGTCCCAAATATCATCATCTAAGTCATCAAAATTAAGTACAAAGGAGGCTTTGGGTATAAACCATCTTGAGCAACAATTCTTCTGTGCAACTGTGAAAACCTTATCTCTCCCCAAATGCAACATGGGACAAGCATAGGGTACCAGTCACTTACAGACATCCTGGCCCCAAAGATGAGACAAGGGAAGAAATCAAACAAGTATCCAGCTCTAAATAATTTCAAAATTCAGCCAGATAAACTTCATTCATACTATATTACATTACATTATAGATACAAAAAGAAAATGTAAACATGCCTTTCTTTATTAAATGTTTCTATCTGTAAGGCATATTTAAAAGTCAGTCATTTAAATATAAAATATATATGCATACAGATCATAGGTTCAGCAGAGTGGTTAAGTTTGCAGACCATTTCAAACACTCAATTTCACTCTTGTGGCAGCAGAATTGAAGTGATAATAGCCTAAATTCTAAGTTCTGCTGTAAGTAGACCATTATGTAGAAGAAATAATAATGTTAATATTAATGATTGTTTCAAATAATTATAAATTATCATTACAATTTTTCTACCAGTTAATTGCCATTTTATAATGCCTTTGCATTGCATATGCAAAGCAAATTAAGGAATATTCACTGGAAAATTTCTCCCCGCACTTCTGAACACCTGTCCCTCCTTCTTATTTTTCTCACATCCTCGGATACCCAGGGCCCTTTCCGTAATTTGCCTTCTAGGGGGTTTTAGAAGCACTTTCTGTTGAAAAAAACTCACATGGAAAGTCTTAGCTGAGGAGTGAACAGTATAGTGGGGGAGGAAATCGTTAAATTTATTAAATGTTGCCTCTATAGTTCTACATCTGGTAGCAGGCTTAGACAGTCATCTCCAATCCCAGTGTATGTGAATCTTAAACTATACTTTATTGTCAAATTTGTGTGAACTAATTTTAACTTTATATTTTTAAGCCATCAGAAATTCACTTTACTATACGCTATAAAAAACTGTATTGATACTTTTTATTAAAAAATCTATTACTTTTCTATACTTGCCTGGGATACTTTCCTTATTAAATTTTTAATATGAATCATTAAGCAAGCACATAACAATGTGAACAAGCGAGGTGTCCAAAAGTTGCCCATGAAGTCACCACGAATAAGAAAAGTGGGAAATTTTAGCTAAAAGTACCTTTTTTTTTTTTTTTTTTAAAGACAGAGTCTCACTTTGTCACCCTCCGTAGAGTGCCATGGCATTACACAGCTCAGAGCAACCTCCAACTCCTGGGCTTAGGCGATTCTCTTACCTCAGCCTCCCAAGTAGCTGGGACTACAGGTGCTCACCACAACGCCCAGCTAATTTGTTGCAGTTTGGCTGGGGCCGGGTTTGAACCCACCACCCTCAGTATATGGGGCCGACGCCATACTCACTGAGCAATAGGCGTCACTCTAAAAGTACCTTTATTTACAAAATAGTCTCTATGTGTTGGTCATGTCTTTGTAAAATGTTGTTAACGAATGTTTTGTAAGTAAAAGTACATTTAGCTACAGTTTTCTATTTTCCCTGTGTAGGGTGATTTTATGGATGAGTTTTGGGACACCCTGTGTGTTTCACATTGGTGCTTGTGTCAACATCATACTGTTTTAATTACTCTATCTTTAGAATGTAAGTGAATATTTTATGCAATGAAATATGATCCTTCTAAAAATGTTTTGCAATTCTCACATTTTTCTATTGTACTTCAAAGAACCTAAGAAGTCATTTTACAAAATTCTAAAGAAGAATTCCTTTGGTATATTGAATAATAACACATGAAATTTATAGGTTTACTTTGAAAAATTACATTTCTTTCTGGTAGTAAATCCTTTAACTCAGTACCGTAATAAAGCTCAGCAGGTATGCAGGTCTTTACTTGCCATCTTTGCAAATCTCTTAATTTTCTTTACTTAGCTCAGTATGGCAGTTGGGTATTTTTCTCACTGTGTATTTCACATTACTATTTTGAATATCTTTTTCTATGACTAGTTGTAAGCTGCCTAAATTTTAGTTGGAGCTATTAATTGTTGATTATATTTTTGGCTGACTCTGGTCAGCCAAAACTTGCTGCTCAAAATATTTCAATTGATTGAGGTGATTACCTTGGGCTATCCCAGGCAGAATAACACATGATCAATAAGAAATTGTTGTTTTGTCTTTTCCTTGGTAATAGTTACACCTATAATGTATTTTTATAGCAATTAAGTATTCATTGGTGTTGAAAATAGAAGTGACTCCAGAATTTTATCATTAAAAGTTATGTTTTCTATTGTTTTAAGATAGCTGTTATCATATGAAAGAGATATTTTTTGATTTCTCATTTTAAATGGTCTTAAAAAAGAAGGAATATTAAGTGGTATTGATTTCTTATTCAGATTAATTGTCCTTACGTTCGTTAGGTAAAATGTCCTTGGTTATATTGTAATTCTCAATTTAATTTGCTAATGGCTTATAGAGGGTTTTGTTATCTCATGCATAAATGTGATTGATTTGTATTCTTTGTGTTTATGTGATACCTTATTTAGTTTTTGCAAGAGGAATTTAATAGTTCACTAAATATTTCATGATAAAGATTTAAATAACATAATGAATTATCAGAATGTTAAGGTTTGCTCTCTCTATGCTCAATAATCTGGGCATACTCCCTGATCTCAAGATGTTTATAATTTGATTAGCTTTCCAAATATGACAAGATATTATACCATTTCAGGAAAATTGTAAATATTTCCAAGATAACTAACTAGAAATATAAGGTAATGAACTTTAGTATGAGAGGTGGGATGCCTAGGTTCTTGTCTGAATTCTGCTACCATCCATGTGATCTGAGCTGCTTGGAAAGTAAGATAGAAATTCATGACACCTAAGATGATGTGTTTTGTTATGTGATTCAAACAGTTCATTTACTCCATATCTTAACTATATTGCATTTGAAACGCACTCCAACTTTTACCAAACTACATTAAGAAGACTCGAACACACAACTCTAGATTACCGAGGACCAAATACACGTGGCACGACAGATACCACTGAACTTTCTCTCAGTACAGATGGTCGAATAAAAATACATGATATTCACTGAAAAAGGTAAACGCGTCCTTAGGTCTTTTCTGTGTAAAGAAAACACTGAACAATTTTGTGCCCCTTCCGCTGACCTTACTCTGCTCTTTGACAGTCTCATCTTAATTCATCAGACAGTTGATGGAGAGGCCAAAAAAGATGTTTTATGAGCCTCATTTTATTCTTATACATTTATAATAGTATCTACAGAGTGGGAGCTCTTCATTCACATTTTATCCATCACTTATTTTATCTCCACAGATGTACATGGAATTGTTCTTTTAGGACTCTGTTCAGCCCACAGATGTCTCCACAGCTGCTCTCTATTCCAAAGGGGAATTTTTTTTTTCCCCTTGGAAGCAGTCATGTAATGATTTTTGTTTTGGTTTGGTTTGGGTTTATTATTATTTAAAGAATATTAAAGATTTTTTTTCCTTCCATCTCTTGGGGAAACATAATGATTTTACCTGAAAAGTGGCCTTAAAATTTTCATCAAGAAAATCTGAAAATAAAGCACTATCTGTATTTCTGCTCATTTTTAAAATCCTACTTAAGGAGTTTGCAGACTGGAGGCCCAAGAACTGTAATCACCCAGGAGTGGAAGTTCCTGCCTTCTTTTTCCATGGCTGAGGCAAGATAAAAAAAAAAAAAAACTATCACAATTCATTCAGGGTAGAAAGAGAAAAAAAATCAATCAAACAAATGCCTAGTTTAGAGAAAATTGCCAATTTGAGAACAGTTGGGATTTGTGAGGAGCAAATGATTCAAATTGGTGACTGTGTTATCTGCATTTACGAGGCAAGGAACTTTCTGCTTTTCTTTGTGTAGTAGGAATGACCACCTAATTGAATAGCGTCAAGTTGAGATTCTATTATGTTTTTGTCTATGTTACTCTAGAAACTGCTGAATAATTTATATTTGTAAGAAATATCTTTCCTTCAAATATCACCTCTATTGAATCTTTAGCATCATTGACTATTCAACTTGCAAGTGGCCTTACATAGGTCACCAGCACCAGCTCAGTATCTACCGTTCAGTGTTCAGAGGTTAAAATTGATAAGTATCTGTGATGTTAGACTCTTAGAAGGTTGGGAATTTACTGTTCATATTTTTTTCTGTGTGTATTTTGTTTTTGTTTTCAAATATGGCCTATGCATGGGAATATTGAGTGGGCATCTAACTCTTACCAGGCATCAGGATAATGCCATGATTTTGTGTAAGGAATATTAGGATCCTGGTTGCTAGTTCAGAAACTATGAAATGAAAGAAATGACCTCAGTTCTCTGTAAGGCCACTTGCAAGTTGAATATTCAATGATGCTAAATATTGCAGGTAATATATGCAGTAATTTGAATCATTTGCTTCCGCCATCCCAATATATGCTCCTATAGTGCTATAACATATTTGTATGAGGGTTTGTATAGCAGTGACCTTTACAATTTAAAAACATAGATAAACGACATTTAAAACCTCCAGGTCAATATTTATGCACCAATGTTTTTAAGAGTGGGTGTTCTGTGAGTTTCACCTGCTTGTTGGAAAAGAAGTGGAAAAACACAAGTCAGGCAACTTCCAGAAAAGGGCATGTGCTTTAATGGCTAAAAGTGGTATCTATGCTCAATTGCAAAGGTACTAGTGAAATATTTGGAGATAAGTAAAAATATACTTTCATTATTACAGATAATAGACACATCTAGATGTAAATACACACTTTCTCAATGCAGAATATTCTCACGTTGTCAAACATAACTATGCATTTATACTGCTGATAGGATATGCATTTAGCTTATCAATGTTTTTTTCAGGTGATATTATTTTTGATATTCAAACAGCAGATTTGTGATTGACTTGGATCTCATGCAGTATTTGATAATTAAATATTTTATATATAATCTTAACACATATTAAGAAGGCAGTTGCTTTTGTTTCTTATTTGTTTTATTGTTGCTAACATTTCGTAATGTCATTTCACCTGATTGAGTTTCCTCATCTGAAATGATTTGGTTATAAAAACTCCCGTATTTTCATGATCAGTTTCGTAGAGTTGACTTTAAGAATTAGTACTCCACAGATGTTAATATAAATTGATCTCTTCTTAGAATGATTTATGTTATGCTGAGAAAAATGAACTGATGTAATGTTTTATATTCCTAATTAGGCATCAGAATTATATGGTATCCTTTGAGAGGCAAAATAGTTTTCAGTAGCTGTTACTTGGACTATTCTTCCAGCAGAATTATTATGGGAGCAGTTTAGCAAGCATTAGTGTAACATAACTTATGCTATTTGTTGATTTAAAGCATAAGGAGATTTTGGTGTGTATAAAGTTACTCATGGAATTGCATTTTCCCCACAATTACTTGGTCATGCCATAGACTGTCGACCACAGAACTCATTTGCTTCTGTTTTGGAAATTTTGCGTTGCTTGCAAAGGGTTAGTTTAATAACATATTTTTCTTCCTTTCTTTCTTTTTCCAAGAAATACATTTGTGGCTATATATTTTTTAAACATACTGTATAAAATGCTGGCCCTACAAAGATCATTCTTTTCCACTTTACTCTTGTGAAAGGTCCCCATTTCCAAAACATCTTTCTCTCGGTTGGAGCAAACAACTTTATAAAAATGCTTTGAAAAATAGCTTAAAATAATAAATCATCAATTGGTAGTCTTTATATATACATATTTTGTGTATTAAATTTATGTATAATTTATATGTAATATGTAATTCTTGACTGCATGTAATACCATGTATTAAAAGATTACCTCTCAAAATATGAAAGCATGAGGGTAGCAGTACACACCCATCCAAAACCTTCTCCTAATATGAAAATTTGAAGCCAAAATAATGTGTGTGTAGATTCTGTGGGTTAATTTTAGTATGGTAAAAATTTGTAAGTAATTACAAATCAGTAAGTAATTTTAGGACAGCATTTTATATTGGATGTTGGTCCTGTTTGCGATAGGCTTATTAAAATTTGCAGACATTTGAGCATTTCCATGGCAGTCTTTGGAGTTCTTTTGTTGTTGTTGTTTTGTTTTTTTAATGACAAACTCCTCCTCTACCAACAAGAACAACAAAATGTGTAACTTGGATACCAGATCCTTTTAATGAAGCTTTTGAGTCTTACAAAATATGATTAATCTGATTAGTGATTCAGCCTCCTTTTATGCTTACATTATCTGCACAAAGAGCCCCCCTACAGGTTAAAGTTTAAATGTGGATTACCAGATAAAGCTAGTCCTGACGAGGTTTCTATGGTGCAAAGAAAAATTGGATTTGCTTTTCACCTCATCTCAGGCTCTGTCATCCTTAGTTTTTGCCCTGTTCCCTGTTCACAGCAAGGATATTAATTTTGCAGTAAAATCTTTAAGTAATTATGCAGATAGCTCTGAAAATGCAGCATACACACACAATAAGAGAAGCTTAACTGAAAAACGGACCCCAGATATTCATTAAAAACAGATGGCTACATTGCCAACAGCATAACTTTGGATGTTTGGGCTAAGCTGGTATTAATCTGCCACAACATGAGGAGAAGATGAAACTGCTGCTGTACAAACTGGGGGTGTTGCCGCAGCTTTTTGCTTACAAAGGAATACAATGATTTACGGCTGCCTTCTCGATGCATGTCCGAAAAAGCATTTCTTACTCAAAAGTAAAGCAATGTGCTGTATTGAATATTGATGCTCATTTTCCTGACGCGAATAAAAAAATGAGATATGAGGTTATTTTTATATTTCCATTTTTTCAAAAACTACCATGGAAGTTGAGGACAGGGTTCCATTAAAAAAAAAACTGATTTTACATAGTTTTCTTTTGAAATCTATGAAAAACACATCCTTGTGTTTATTCGATAAAATAGTTCAATTTCTGGCCATTATTATTTGTTTTATTTGCTAGGCGGACGCTGTGAAGTTTTTAATCTACGTCACAGTTTTTAATTTACGTAAGGTAAAAGGAGGCAGAAAAAATATTTGGCTAAGTCTTCCAAGCAAAGGCATAGACAATGTAAAGGAATTCCAGGCAATTGAGAGAACTGGAAGAATGAGAAATGCATAAAGGAGCTATCGTTTGCACAATCATCAAAACAAGGGGAACAACTGGAGCCTAAGTGCACCTAAAATGACATAATATATATAAAACAAGTACTAGAAGATTTGCAAAGGATTTCAAGCAATGTCTTCTTGCAGGCCAAATTCATTCACAATGCCACATGGGCTAGTCACCAGCAGTCCTACCTTCGTGGAGACAACCATATTGATGTGGGTTCGAAGGACTAGTGGAAAACACCTTGACATTATTCCATTGCTTTATCTGTACATGAAGACTAAACTGGGAATGACTGTTTTACATGGTTCTTGCCACAAATGAATAATTCATTTTTTACTTGGAAGTTAACTGTTTTTTCTCATATAAAAATAAATATACTCAGGCGGTGCCTGTGGGTTGGCCCCGGCCAAACTGCAACAAAGAAATAGATAGGCTTTGTGGTGGGCGCCTGTAGTCCCAGCTACTCGGGAGGCTGAGGCAAGAGAATTACCTAAGCCCAGGAGTTGGAGGTTGCTATGAGCTGTGATGCCATAGCACTCTACTGAGGGCAATAAAGTGAGACTCTTCTCTAAAAAAAAAAAAAAAAAAAAAAAAAGATAAAATAAATAAATAAATAAATACACTCTTACTATAGAAATTATTATTGTTATTATTATTATTATTTTTGCAGTTTTTGGCCAGGGCTGGACTTGAACCCATCACCTCCAACATATGGGGTCAGAGCCCTACTTCTTTGAGCCACAAGCATGGCCCTAGAAATTATTTTTATTGTAGAAAAATATTAAATAGATACACCAGAGGTAAGAAAGTTCAGATCATTCTCAATCCTACCACCCTGAGACAACCACCACTGATATACTTTTTGGCATACATTTTATGATTGTTTTTTTTACATATGGATGTGTACTTATAAAAGTATTGGAAATTTACTGTGTATTTTTGAATCTACTTTTATGCTTCCAATACATTTTATAGAATCCATTATTTTTCTACACCCGTATTTTACCGAATCCATAGTATTCCATTGTATAGATAATTGAAATTTTATTTTCCTGACCCCCTATTGATGATAAACAGATAATGTGGAATTTTTTATTATTGAAAATATCACAGAATTTATCTCATTAGCTAAAATTTGTACAAACCATATGTGTTAACAATGAGTTCATCTTTTTACGTTCTAGCATTGTCCTCGTTCACATGTTAAATTAAAATTTGCTTTCAGTGAAAGTATATTCATGGAAAGAAAATTCAATAAGTGTTTTGATTAATTCAACCTTTCAAAAACAAAGTTCATTGCAGTATGAATAAAAAAAAAAAAATCTTGTCACTAACAGAAGCAATCCCAGTGTGTCAATAGCCTTAAACTTTCTTCCAATCTAATCAAACGTCCATCGGCTCCTCTGTGTTGCTGTGGCCATGCTGATCATTCACTATTCCTCCAACATGCCCTTGTTCTTAAATACCAGTCGACCTTTACACACGTTGTTCTTTTTAAGCCAAGGAACCACATTCAAGTTTTTTTACTAGGGCCTCTACTAGCCTGTGAACCCCTCATTTAACTCCACCTGTGATAGTTATTTGCTGTTCCTATATATCAGCAGTTTCTAACATTTTTGGCACTTGGGATCAGTTTCATGGCAGATAGTTTTTCCGTAGATGGGACATGGGAGGATGACTTTTCTGCAATAAACTGAATCATTATGATCTCTGTGTAGTCAAACTTCTGTGCTAATGATACTTTGTATTTGTATCCACTCACTAGAGCTGCCATCACCACCTCAGCTCCACCTCAGAGCATCAGCCAGGAGAATCTCAGAAGGAGCACCTGCTGTAGGTCCCTTACAAGCAGTTGACAGTAGGGTTTCCATTTCTACGAGAATCAATTGTCCACGGATCTGACAGGAGGCAGAGCTCAGGCAGTGAGGCAAGTGATGGGGAAAGGCTGTAATACAGATGACGTTTCCCTCACTCATCTCCGCTCGCCTCCTGATGTGTGGCCTAGGTCCTAGTAGCCCACAGACCAGTTACTGCTCTGCCACCATATATAATCGATTATGCCAATCTCCACTTGAGTTTCTTTTGATTGAAAATGTATTATTTGTCCTTCTTTTTCAGCAGTTCAAGAGAAAATTCTATGTCTTATTCCTTTTTTATTCCCAATACTTGATGGGATGCATGACATGTAGTGATGCATCATTCATCAAAAATAAATAATAATAATAAAAAACATTAATTAATGACCTGAGGACATCTCGCCAAAAATAAAAAACAAAAATATCACAAAACCGGAGCACAGCTCCTTTTAGCAAGTCCTGCCAGGAGCTCAGACCATTCTAAGAGCTTCTGTGTCACGTTAAGGGGTGAGAAGACAGACCGGGCTTGCTGTTTGTGTTCTTCTCCTTTTCACACCTGTGAGTGGACCCAACATAGGTCTAGGCTCACTTAAAAGAGAAAACTATGTTGGGCTCAACTGTGGGTGAGCATACAAAGGTGTGGGTAGATTTTGAAGAAAAGGGAAGAAGCGACAGAAAAGTGATTTAGTGCAGATTTGACATTCTTAGTGACAGCAGTCCTCCACTTCCATTACAGCACTCTTCTTTGGGCAAGCCGGGGAAGGGAATGAAACTATTACCATTGCCTTAAGATAAACAAGTCCCAGATCGAGAAGAATCAGATGTACGTGCTAAGTCTCACTCTTAAACATTGAGTATGTGTGAGTGTAACACCACGTTAGCTGCTTATAATTGTGTCACCCATAGCTCTGCACATCTTTCTGCTACGCCTTATGAGCAGCAGTTTTAAAGAGAGACCTAAGAAGCAGAGACAGGCTACTCTGTCTCACCCTAAAATATAACGGGAAGAGTCCAAAGAAACAGGATTCTTTAAAAGTAAGGGAATTTCCCTCTGTTGGAAAGAGGAAGAAAACTACCCACTGGGTTGGGGATGATTCAGAGGGCTGTCCCGTCACTGTGATGTGTCACTACATGATGTCCAAACTCCTTCATATCTAGAGTTGGAACTATTTATCTGCCAAAAGCCTGTACCAGGAATCACCTTCCCATTTACAAATATGTTTCATGGCTTACTGTTTTCCTTCCAACTGAGAACTTAGCTGGTATTATGGTGCATTTGAAAGGACTATCTAGATAAATTGGGAAGGGGAATTATATATCTAGATGTCCGTATATATAAGTGGAAAAGACCAATCTATGAGTGGATGGTGAAATTTTACTTAAATCCTTTTCTTATGTCAAGATTATTTTTTCTTTTGGTATCCATCAGGATCAGTGCAATTAAATATTTCGGCAAGGGGATTCAACAAGCTTATGTATCGAAAAAAAATTATGTGGCTTGAAAATTATACGGAAAACCTTTTATTTCAATGATACCAAAGCTTTCTTTGAGGTTAAATCTTGTGACTGGAAATGAACAGAGCATTCAAAAATATGCAGCTAGATGTTATACGAAAATTTGGTATATTTTCTTATAAGTCAACTTCCTTAAACAGATACTTATTTTAAACTTCTTAATAAATAAAAAAAAATATACACACATATATATAGTTAAGTAAGAATGCTTATAAATAAAGCACAGCAAACAAATAAGGGTTAAAATTCAATTTATTTTGAATTGAAATTGTCCTTACATCTTGTGGATATTCTTAAATTCTGAGTTTTCAAGTTTAAATATGACAAAAATGTCCATATCAAAAGAGGTAACAAGCTTTTTAATCCATTGGTAATGTGAGCCAGACAGTTTGCTTTGATGATGAGCACCCTGTGTTAATAAGGCAGAGGCCACAATTCCTGGTGGCAGGAAAGGAAATCAATTATTTTCAAGGCTAGTAGCAACACAGAAAATTCTCCTCTACTCTACCAAATACACCTGACAGCTCTATCTGCCAATCTCTACCATTCCACAAGACAATCAAAAGTATATTTTCTACTGAACAGGAGTAAGAGGTTCAGATGTAAATTTCTACTTTCATATTACTCCTGATTTATGCAGTTAGTTAGTTTTCTATTTAAGTAAGAAGTTAATAAAACAGATCTTGTTTCACAAGAGATACAATGATGCTCATAAGAAAAATAATTGGAACTCGGTTGGTCATGGCCTATTTTCCCTTAAAAGCAAAATTGGACAATGAATGCAGGTCTAAGTATTTAGGGAAGAGTATTTAAAAAGCCTAGATCCTATTCTTCTACTTATTTCACTGCTAAAAGTATAATTCAGTCTACAATAATTTTTAAAACTATGAAGGAAATATGTGGGATTATATGTAAAAGCACACATAGTTTATTTCCCCATCCTCAGACCTGCCAGAGATGCCATCCGTAAGAGCTACTGGTCAGACCTCACCTGGTGTACTCGCTGAATATATGCCTCGGGTGTGTACCATAAGGGGCAGAGGAAACAGAAAAACCATCACCTGTGTTGTGGCCAAGGTACCATCCTAGGCCTGGAACTGTATAAAGAATATACAGTGGCAGAGAAGAGATGTCTTACTTACAACGCTGGATGTCTTTAATACTTTTCAGGTATAGCGAAATCTAAGATGCTGTAAAGGTGCCAGAGGAAACATAACACAATGAAGAGGGTGCAGGGGACCCCGGGTGCTATAGGGAATGTTGCGTTCAGCGAATGGATGAGTTGTGATTTCTCATTTCAGTTCTTGTGCTAAGAACCTAAATGCTTTGGAGGGGTCAGGCCCCTATCTTAAACGGGTGAATCCAGACGGGTGTCCTAGGGGAAGACCATTACTGACCGGGATGAAGTGGGAGGATCTGGCCACCAGCCACCACTGAACACCACTGAACTCCGTCTCACTCTTGCAGTCCCTCTGACTTTTTATGAGAGTCTAGAAATCTCGATTTAATGTGAAATGTAACTTTAAGAGATTATTTAATGTAACTTTCTGAGATTAGTTTAGGACAAACTTGTTCACAGCCTCCTTTGGGTTCACAAGTAAGTTCCTCTGCCAGAAATTCTGAGAAACCCTAAATTATGAGATTTTTGTCCCTACTATCTATCTCCTGCTATTACAGATAGCACATAATAATTGGCTGTGTAAAATAATTAGACTTAGTTGACAGTGCTGGTTTGATTTGGAGCTGGAATACCATGAGCTTTGCTACGACATTCTACAGTAATATTCGATTATATTTTAGGACCGTGTCTGATAAAAACAACTTTTAATAGTAAATATTTAGGGTGGTGCCTGTGGCTCAAAGGAGTAGGGCGCTGGCCCCATATGACAGAGGTAGCAGGTTCAAACCCAGCCCTGACCAAAAACTGCAAAAAAAAAAAAGTTCTCAAAAAAAAAAAAAGAATTAATATTTAAAAACTTTATTTTTATCTTTCTGTTCCTCCTTTAAACCAAGGCAGACCACTTCCATAATCTAGACTTTTAGGCACCATGTTCTCCCATTACTACTATTACAAACCATATATATACTGAGCCCTTTCACAAACCAGATACTCTTAGCACCTAATAGCCCATGAAAAATATGTTCTCATCATCACTTATAGTATTAGATGAAGAAAGTGAGGGTCCAGGACGGTAAAGAATTAGCCCTTGTTTAAAGACAGGGAAGATGATTCCTAGTCCTGGACCTGACACCGAAGGCCGAGCAAATTTCAGCACGCCTCAGTGCTAGCATAGTGTAATAATTCCAAAGCTAATCTTCTTAAATGGAACTTAAATCACTCCTATTTCAATTAAAACTGATATCCTTTGTGTTTATATTCAGTGTTGATATGGGCTAATTGTAGAAAATATTGCTAATGAATTAAGTCTTTTAAAGCTGTTAAAAGCTCTTTAAAATTTTAACTTAATTTCAAGATAATCTCCTTGCCTTTAACTCTTCAGATACTATGCTTTTTATTCATAGCAAAATATTTATTTGCTGTGTCAAAGGGTTTTAAACACCTTTTTGTCATACTTAATTATTAGATTCCATCTAAGGATATGAGCAGGGTTTTAAGAAAAAATGATGGTCACTGAATTCTGAATTTTCTTTCAAAAGGGAGAGAAAAAAAACAATTCTACTGCTTTTCAGGATGCTAATATCCAGCTCAATTTTTTTTGTGCTATTCTGACTTTTTCAAGCTACATTTTTATAAACATTCTAGTTACCCTTTTCTTAATTAGATAGATTAAAATGATGTAAATCTGCATATATTAATATAGCTAATAAATGAAGTTTGACTAAGTATTTGTGTAAAATAATATAAAGGTTAGAAATTTTAGGGAAGAATTTAAACTATAAGAGCAATGTTTTTCTGCTTTATTAATTGGCTTCTAGTCAATTGCACCAAAATTACTTTTAAGCATAGCTATAA
Source organism: Galagoides demidoff (assembly GCA_963574575.1). Lineage (NCBI taxonomy): Eukaryota > Metazoa > Chordata > Mammalia > Primates > Galagidae > Galagoides > Galagoides demidoff. The sequence goes on from CAUYQV010179454.1 coordinate 21,765, forward strand.
TTTCTCAATTTGAATAACCATTTTACATAAGTTTAGGAGCTATAAATATGCTCTACTTTTATTATAGATATTTCCACATTTATGCTCAAGAGATTTGTACTTAAAGTTGCAGCAGCAGCCACCCGAAACAAGAGTACAGGGCTGTGGGAAAATTTGAGAAATCAAACTCTAAGAGTCATGACTTAAAAGCTCAACTTTTTCTTCTCCACACCCCATAATGTTGACCTTGGTCTGGTCTATTCCTCTTTGATTGTTTGAATTGCATTCTCCTTCACGGATGATGGTTCCTTATTAAATTATTTATTGATGTGGCTGACACGGGCTGAATGGATTCATTAAATTTCACAAGTTGTTAGAGCCTAGTTCACTGGAAAGAAAAACCCCTCTTTAGACTCTTTAAAAGACAAAAAGCGTCATGTTTTTCGAGCTCTTTTAAAGCATTTAATAAAGCATGAAAAGATATGACATCAATCCCACTAAAACACAAGGGAAAATGAATGATGTTACTGTAAATCTTTACATCAATCACACTCAATACTTTGGAAAACAATATAGTTTTGTTTGCATTTCAGAAGTGACAAACAACGCTTGTGACTGGCTTAACATAGTCACTTTCTATTAGTCAAGACCAGAAGCAAGTCGGAATTAAAATGTGGCCCTGCGTTGCTAGGCAGCTGAGTTGTCTTGACATGGTGGTTAGTTTCCTTTTCACTGAATGACAACAGTGAAATGAAAGAAGTTTTGAAAAACTTGATAATGGTTTTCAAAGGAGGAGGATAATTGGTGGTGCTCGCTTGTGCAGTGCTGTGTGGAAACTTTCAGGCGGCCGTGAGAGAGGACTGTCACTAAAAATTTAAACTCTTGTACACAGACTTGACCTAGAGCCTTCCCCAGGTTTTGGCGGTTCATTTTCAGAACACCCCTCTGAGACCAAGGGGTGTAGGATGAAAGCGTCCAGACAGATGGGTAAAGCCCCAAAGGAAGAAAGGAATCAATAGTTGTGATTTAATCCATTGGTGAAAGGGAGGAATTAAGTAAAATCTTAAAAATGAGGAATGTGTAAAAGATCTGTAGATACCTCCCATCAGAAATGTTTTCATCGCGTGGTGAGAAGTGAGTGAGCAGACACTCCCTCCAAAGGCAGAAAATAAAGCCAGGTACCCAGGTTTTGATTTTCTGTGCCAGAAATAAAACAATTGACCTGGTATTATTTTTTAAAAGTCTTCCCTACTGGATAATTTAACTCAGAAAATTATCTCCCACACAATTCCTAAAGCACATACAATAATTGCAACTTAAGCATTTGCTGTCTGTGGCAACGATCAGAGCATATATTTCACAAAACAAACAACCCCACACAGAAAACGCACACAGAAAATACATGTTGCTCACTATTTTATCCAATACTCCCTAACGCAAGAACATTTTGTTTAACTGTCGTTGACGTGAATTTACCCAGAATTTTAAAAACTGAGCAAAATGGACTCATATTGAAAGAAGGGACCAATTAGTGTTGGATTAACATTCATGGTTATTTACAGTTGTTTTTGTACTTGTTCTTGTGCTCTGACTTCCTAAAATTTCACAACCGAAAGATTTAGAAAAATGGGGTTGTTTAGACGCAAAGTGCAATGAAGTGGCTGTGACCATTGTGTAGACACCACCTCTCTCATTATACCCTCTCAATCAACACTCAGTACACAGGAAACCGCAATAAAGCCCATCTGCCACGGTTAATCTGCAGGCTAACCCACACCCATGTCCAGGCCCGTTACTCTCCAGCCTTATTATTCTCAGATCCAAAGCTTCATAAGGGATCAGCCAAAGTCCATTAAAGTAAATAATAGCTAGAAATGACAGGCTTAGCAAGGATTGGAAGGAAGTTGAAGACCAATCTGAGCTCTGAGCTCTGATTAATAGAGAAAAGCATTAGGAGAAAAGGGGAGAAAAATGACCTCAGCCTGCTCCAAAGAATTCCTGAACCTTCGTTGTTAGGGCAAGTGCTACCATCTGAGACGTTAGTGATCCTTGAATTTCCTTCACTTTGATGCAGCTCAAATGGGAAAATTTTGAAGGTTCAGCAAGGCCCCAGACCTCAGCTGGAAAGCTGTCTGGAGTCAACCCTGTCAAAATTCTCTTGTGTAAGAGAAAGCCTTTATTAGCTAGATTGCAACAACAACAATAACAACATCCACAAATGCCCTCCGCTGTCTCGCCAGGAGGGGCCTCTGCTAGATCGTACATGTATTTCCTTGCATATAGTCGTTTCTTAAAATTCTCCAAACACATGCAATAAAACAAAACAATAGTTATTCTTAAAATGAATGCTTTTTCAAGAACTAGCTGGATTTAATTTGCTGGCGGGAAAGTGTATGTGTATTTGTGTGTTGGGGGGACAGGCTATTCAAATATTTATTCAGTTTCATCTTGAAATATGATGTTTATTTTTATTGTACAATATAAACAAAAATCCTTCCTGAGCTGATCAAGGTTGGTTCAGTCCAGACAGAATCATAAAACTGTTTTAGCTATTTCAACTGCATGCTTTATCTAAATTAACCACAGAAAGAATCCCAAATTAGTTGAAGAGTTTTCTTCTCCCTGACGTTTTAAAAATCATTTTTATAGCTTGTGTTTGATAAATGTCATAATAAGAGGAGCACCATGTCGTCTCCCCCACATATACCTCCCACCCCACATGAAAGTACTTGGTCTTCAAATGAGACAGTTTTTAATTTTGGTACAGCTCTGAACAGGGCATTGAAAAAGTCTATACCTGGTAGACCGATTTGTGATTATAAAGAACTCATTTCAGTATTCACTGTAATAAAAAATGACTTTCCTTGTATAAAATACCATATTCTTTATGAAATGTGGATTGAAATGAGAATAGAAGAGAGAGCTCAGAATCCGGGAAGTCTCTTTAAAGGAGAAGTTGAAAAATAACAAAGCAGTCCCTGCTTGTCAGAAACCCCCGCCTGAAGAGGGGAGAAAGCACTTGGCAGAGGGAAGCAGGTACTGCGGAAGCCCTAGTGATGTCTTGGAAGATACTAATGATCCTGATGAGGGCTTGAAGTCAGGGAGGCTCACCTTCAACTATAATTCTCATTCAAGTTTATATTGTGGCGTGCGGTTTTCATAAATAAAATGAAGAGGGCAGGGAAAGAACTGTGGTTAAAAGAATGGTGTTTCACAGATATTGCTGATAACTCGCTTAATTCACTGTTGATGTGCACGCTGTACAATTTTCATATTTTAATCTTAAGTAGAACAAGAAACGACAATTATGAAAAGGCAGAATAGATACCACCAACAGCTGTAATTGCCATCTAGGCTGCTCCAAGATGGGCGAAAGACACAGTAAATCAATATTAAGTTCTCCACAAACGCAGGTATCACAACAAGGATAGCATATAACATCATTATAAGCAAATTCTAATACAATTTGGACAGTTGCAAAGAACACAGGATGGAACCCAGGGAAGGTGAGGATAACTTGTCCTCTGCAGCTTGAGCTGGTATCTCAGAGACAAAAAAAAAAAATCCCTGGGAACCATGGCTACTTTTTATTTCAGAATGTAAACCATGCTAGATTCAATAAATGAGTATGATTTTCTTTTTCTCATTTAAATTGTTAAGATCATAAAGGGTTAACTGTTTCTGCCACATCCAATTAGGATGAGTTCGAATGTAGCAATTTTAACACACTGAGGTTTAGATGAAATGCTTTTGTATGAACTACATCCTAGGCATATATTATGTGATGCTAAAGAATACTTAATTAAACTGGTGGGTTAATAAACCTGCTAAACTTTTCCAAAAAACTATTAAAGATTAAAGGCATGGCATCAATGTAATTAAAAAAATGAAAATGGAAACTTTTCAATGCAAACCTTATGGATGGGAAATGAAATGGGAAAAAAGGCAAATAGGTAAGGGAGTAAATAAGAGGTCCAAGCAAAGGAGATAACAAAACTAACAAATGGGTGAGAGTAGTTTGGCTCTAATATTAAAATGATGTATTTACCTCTCGGGTTCCAGCATTAGAGTGTGGTGATTTCCATGCCCTACAGAAAGTAGGTCTGATTTTAGACACATCTTCTGGGGCTGTTTTCTTATTGGAAAATGAAATAGCACAAAGCATAACAAAAGTTTTTTATAAATTCTTGTTAATCTTTTGCATTTTTATTCATAGGTTCTTTTATGTGTTTATCAACCTTGCAGAAGAAGCATTTCCTATTTCGGTTTAAGATTTGAAATTTTTAAGTGAATAAGATTGTTAGACGATGTGTATTCCCTTCTCTTCTTCCTCATTCCCATCATGGAGCCGCGTTTGAACTCTTCCCCCACTACACGGATATGAAATATAAAAGAAACGCTTCTCGGCCTCGTTTCCTAGTTTGCATGAAAATACTCTAGATCTGGAACTAGGTTTGGATCATTTTGAGAATTATTTGATACCAGAATATGAGCCTCAAAAGAATATCGATGTCAAATTTCCTTTGTGTGTGAGATAACAGAAAACAACAAAAATAACAGATACACATCAGTCTCTTACGACTGGGTTTTGTACTTGCACAAGATTTTACCTCCCTTGAACACTGTCTTCATGTTAGCGTGAGATGGTAAACATGATTGTTACTTGTATGCCTCTATAAATTTAAAACACATTCGATGTTCATGTAATGTAGTTTATGCACATACAGATTATGTTTCTAAGGGGCCACGTGCATGTCGTACAATTATAGCATAGCCTGACCCAAATGCACTGTCTTAAATAATATGCATAAATAAGCGACTCAATTTTGCGGCCTTGAAATGCATGGTTTTTAGTCACTAAAGGCCACTGAAATTTTAATTTTATTCATGCAAAATAAAAGTTCTAATAATAAGTCCTCTATTACATAAAAAAAATGGGATTCTTATTCCAAATTCTCTCTATTAATCTGTATAATAGAAGTGACTTGTTAGAGATTTAAATATTAAAAAAATTCTCTTTGGGTACATCTTGTTAGCATCAGCACTTCTAATTACATTATTTTTCTGTCCTTGATATCAGAGCAAAAAGACGTGAAAAATACTTTTACTGCCCTTTTACTAAAGATTTAGAAACAGAGAGCTAATACTCAGTTTCTACAGTAATAATGATCTTCACCTTCTCCTTGGAAAAATGAATTAGGCCTTGCAGTAACCACAAGGTGTCTCCAATCTTTAAATTCTCTACAGTCCCTCCCTCCTCGATGCCCATATTTCAGCTGAGTGAATCTATACAATCACATTGTCCCATCTGGAAACGTGGAAAAGACTTGTTTGGCTTCAAATTGAAAGGGTACACTTTAGAAGGGACTTATTAAACTTAAAATATACATAGTATTAGATGTAAGTCATAGTTACAGATATCACATAATTATGTATCACATTATACTTGTTAACATTATATATGTTCAATAAGAATTTACCAATTATTGTGGAACTTGGTTTCTTAAAAAGGAAGAGTGATGCAGTACCAGAAAGAGAAATATTGAGTGACAGTTTAGTTTGTTTATCTGTGATCAAGATTTAATTTTTAAATCATTCTATCAGTCTGCTATAACCAGCTACTCTAAGCAAATAAAAATTTCATTAGTGGACTACACACTTCTGCAAATACCCACAAATGCAATGAAAATCCAGCTTTTACAGACCAAAGCAATGGGTGAAAAGTAAACACTAATGCTCTTCTTATGAAGTATGAATATGCGACTAATAATAAATCTCACTTAAAGCAATTTCAAGTGTAGAACATCTAGTTCAAGGCCATGTATGGCTTATCTGTCTTTGTACACAGAGAGAGGAGTGTCGTGTGTGTATGTGTGTGTGTTTAATGGGATGCTGTTTACCCCACTGTATCTTACCACTCTGTCTCTTTGGATAACAATCACAGGACCCAGATGCTAAGGGTAAGTGATATTTTCCCACAAGCGGCTTCTGGCTCCTTGGCAGACGTGGTAGGCAGTTGTGTTGGCAGCCGCCGCGCTGCCTCTGGCTCTGTTGTGTGGCTTTGCTGTTGAGGGGATGTTTGGCCTGCCCTGTCCTCCTGGATACCATTTCCCTCTGACAGCCCTTGGGTTTTGTGAAGCTTTATTCTGTACAAATCCCTTGTGCAGTCTCTGGATAAACTCTCTAAAGGCAAAATACAGCCTTTCTTTATGGTTGTGTTAATGTTCAGCTGAGTTGCTAGTTCAGGTACTCAAAGAAACCAAAAACCAAAGCCAAACTTTTCCAGTTTTTGTGCCTATTTTGTTTTTATTTCTTCTCTTATTTTTACCCAGAGCACATGGCATCCTGACTTAATTGCCAGAGTGCTGACCAAATGATTTTGTATCAATGTTGTGCTTGGTGATTTTTATGTTGTAATGTATGTGATTTTTTAAAAGTCCTTTGTTTCCCCATATTCATTACCAGAAACAATTTTTTTAAAAATTTTCTCAGAGAAAAAATAACAACATATAAACTATTTTTTTTGCAAAAAAATACAAAGAAGGAATTCCATAATTTTACCAAATGCTGATAAACTAGTGAATGAAAAAGTGTGCTTCTGAAACTGATACAGAAGTCATACTTTATTCCCTGCATGCTTGTAATTTGGATGACATTTTGAAGCATGTGCTCAAGTTGTACAAACAAAAGCACACAGCCGAGCCAAAGATGGTTTCAAAGACACCAATATAACTGTCTCCCGAATAATTTGTGACATTTTCACACGTTTCCACACAGTGATATCACAAAGTAGTCATAAATATGTATCATGAATTAAATGATTCACTGGCTTACCATATGCCTGACCACAATCCCTAAGGCCAAACCATATTTTGGGGGACTGATAGCCTTATTGTTTTTATAAACTGATCTATCAAGAAAGCACCCCCCCAAAAAAGACCCAGATTTTTTTTGAAAATAAAAAAAAAATGTTGGGCACATATTGCATTAAAATGCCAACTCCAACTATACCTGGGTTGAAATTTATTTCCTTTTATTTCTCCATTTTGATGTCATGTGACTGCAAAGGTCCAAAATTATTGATCTGTGCTTTACAATTTAAAGAGTGAATTACTCATCAATCAAAAAAAGACTACCCAAGCATTCTTTGGGCCTTCAGATAATCACGTACATCAGTTTCTTATTAAAGTCTTTATGTGGTTCATGAAAAATCAGTAATTCTCTTATGGGTAGTATGTTAACATGATCAATTAAGAACACATAATTCAGAGAGAAGCTTCCCTGAAGCCTCTAGGAGAACCGTAGATCATACCTCTTCTTGATAGCTGTGATTCTGTTTTTGCAAACATTGTTTTAAATGTTCAATCCTCTCTGATGCAGAGTCTGTTATTATAGTCAATGTTCTGCAACCATGTGCTTCTAAATGACTTCAGAAATGATCACATTTCAGTGTGATTTCAATGTCCTATGATATGTGACAAATCCATGTTTGGAAAGAGCATTTCTAGTTAAATTAGCTTCTAGTTAAATTTAACGTCTAGTGAAAACCTTGAGGACTGCTGAAAACTGGGCTGCTGTGAAATATATACTCCTCTTTTTGTTCCTGGATCAACTTTGCTCTTTCTTAAATATAAAACATTTAAGAAGCATAGAAACTTGAAAAACATTAAGTACTTATTTAAGCATTTTGACCCCCCAGCTTCTAGTTTAAAGTATGAAATGAAGCACTTTTGAAAAGACTGCTGCTAAATTTGGGCTTCTCATTATCTATGCTATATAAAACCTCAAAAGAGCTTAAGAACATATTCCATACACTGTTTGGTGTCAGTTTAGTACACATTACCTGATAGTAAGTTTTTCCTTTTTCATAACTAAATATTTGCATGATACTGTTTGAGTTTTGTCCCTCATTCATTAGGTTTTGGTGGTATAGAGTTCTGTGTTAAAATAGCTGTAAATGAGGTACGTTTATACCAATAAATTCCCTGGAAACATTCTCCAAAGCCATAAGCAGAAAGAAAACCAAAACTATTTTATGTTCTCCTTCTACCAGTAGGTGTCACTATTGGGACTACCAGGTAGTGCTCCGGAGCCTCTAACAGAATTTACTTTTAAGACCATGAATTACCCATATGATCCAGAAAGTAATTTATTGCTAACTAAACCCCCCTCGGAAAAATTACAGCGCTAAAATTCTTATCAAATAAACTTAAGAGCATTTGAAATATGAAATGACCCTACTGAGTAGCTGCTGACAAGGAATCTGGGGCAAAATGGTGTCAGCCGTTCCAGTAAAACAAAACAAAAACTCATAGAAATTTTGGAAGATAAGATAGAGGCAGTTTGAAGGCTATTTTGTTATGATAGGATTTCAAATAATATTTCCTATAAACATAGAGATGTTGAAAACATGAGTATTCCAGTTTTTCCTTTTCAAAACGTTTAATATTAAACATCATCTCACCCTCATATTCCACATTTGAATAAAGACACTTGTGGATTCAGGTCATTTTTTCAAACAGAAAAAAAAAATCTGGAGCTTAACTATGCATAAATGGATAATAAATATCCTCATTCTAGAAAAACTTAAAGAATTTTCAGTGTGTGGTGAAAAAATAAAATCTTTCATTTTTTCCGCCTAAAAGTTACTTCAAAAGTCAGCGAGGCTTGTTGGCTCTACTTTGATAAAAGCACAGTGCCATGTTCATGTTCAATCTCCCTGGAGGGCTACATTTGCTCCACATTTCTTCATTATAACTAGGACATTTTGCTTTACGAGTTTGCTCATAAACTTTTGCTTTCAATTGACCAAAAATATTTTAAGGATATTTTAGTTGTACCTAAAGATGTTACTTCAGGATTTTTGTTTGTTGAGGGAAACACACGAGTGATGTGTGTAAACTCTGAGCCTCCCTCACACACGATATTGAGAAAGACACATGTTTATGAAAATGGTTTTAAATTTTAAACCTGAATGGGAGTCTTCTGTCCAAAGGGAAAATAATGCCCTGCCATTTCTTTGTCAGATCATCTTCAGATATCTCCAAGGACCTGAGCAGCTCGTCTAACGGAGCTTTCAGGACCCTTTGCTGCCTGAGAAAAAGCAGTGGAGACATGAGAGCTTTGAAATGCCACCGTTCCCCGGTTAGGCGGTGGGTTCTGTCTGGTGCACAACTTCCCAGGAAAGGCTGGAAGTCGCTCTGTTACTTGCTTCCTCAGGGCAGTTCCACACGGACAACTGCACGGAGAGGGACTCACCAGTAGAGGCCTCTCTAGATTTGCCTTCTGATTAAAAACTTCGAATGTGCCTTGAATCGGCTGCAGTTAACAAAACTACTTGAAAAGATTCTTGTTGCATAGGGAAAAAGATCACTCTTTAATGCCCTTTTAAGTTCCACGGTGTTGATTAATGTTGCCCTTTACTTTAATGATGTTTCAAGTAAAAGAAAACAAATTTAAAATGGATAAATTCTATTGAGGATGCATTAATTAGACAGAGACTCTGCCATATGCTGGGGCTGGAGGGCTCGCTGGCCTCTCTCTTGTAGTTACCTGTGTAAAACCCACCCTATCCTCTACATGAATGCCCACGCTGAATAGCCATTTGAATGAAGGCTTTAGTTTGATTCGCCATACAAGGGGTACTGTGTCACTGTGTTTTCTTTCTAGGAGTCACTAAGTGATTTCTATATCTGTTGTCATGGTGATATAGCAAAGCAGGGGAAAATGGGGGCAACTTCAGGCTTTCTCCTCACCCTCTGCACTAAGATGTTGTTAGCAGGCCTATAAAACATTGGGCTTTCTCTGGGCCTTCTTTTTGTTCTCTGATTGTCAATAAAACTCATTTTAAGGGTAACAAGGACATCTAAATGTCATCTGTCACAGTGTTAGAGAGATTAAGTTTGTTTAGGGACTTGTGCTGGACAAAGGCCACTATTTGTTCCGCAGATACAAAGCGGTGTTGGCTATCACCACTCTTGATTTAGAAGGAGGCCCAGACACCATGAAGGAAATATCATCTCAGTTGCAGGTGTCTTGACATGACGGCATTAAAACGACAGAAAAATAATTATGGTTTTGAATGAGAATCTGCAGTCCGATTTCCCATACCCTTTTGTCGATGTCCGGAACCTACCGTCTTCTCCTAGACCGGTGGGAAGAAAATAGACAGTGAGGGCCGTAGGCCTGTTTAAAAACATGGCACACCCACATGAGGGTCTCTGAATAAATGATAAAAGAGGGAAAAGAGGGTTTGCAGGGAAAGTCCAACAATAATGTGTACTGCATTAATTCAGCATTTGCTCCATAATGAGGCTAAATGGAACATACAGATTAATGAAGACATTGGTGTTATTAAAATCAAATCCTGTGGTTCATATGCTTTTCTTAATAATGAACATTGTGGCTATTGGAGAGGAAGAACAGGATTTTTTCTATTAATTTGGCACACATCCCAGATCTCATTCAACCAGAACCTATCCCCTGCAAAATGCAGCCCATGGCCTGTATGTCTTAGTATTTCTATTTTATATGTGTTAATTTGAGGGAAAAATATGTCTCCTTTCCAGACAGATTTTAAAAGGTGAACCCAGAGCCTGAGTAGGAATTAAACAATATTAAAACATGGATGTTATTTCTAATGTAGAGGAGAGTGATTGGGAAATATATAAAATTCTATGCATATAGCAGGATGATCACATCACATCTGCCTATAAATGGATGCAGCTATCTTGGGGCTTTCAGAATCCAGGCACATCAATGCCTGTCAAATTCTATTTCATAGCAAATATTCATGGTAGACAGGGCTACGATATTAAAACTTAGATGAACGGTTCTACATGCTGGGCAATGGGAAATTTTTTATTTACAATTTATTATGTCTTAATAATTTGGGTATTTTCGAAAGATGAATGAAAACAGAGTAGTATGACTGCAGAATATCCCTGTGAGCACAATCGCACATATAACACACACGTGTGTGCGCAAATGTATTACCTGGACCAGAGTTCACACCAGAAATGACAGTGATAACCTCACGTGTGGGTCTGGCTCTGTGGAGGGGAAACGTAGTATACATATCTCTTGATTCCTACCATATAAATACATACACACGCACCATATGTATGTATGGTAAACTTATGTCTCTTTTATTTGTGCTTTCTCAAAGCAGGTTGACATTTTGATTTTAATCATACCAAAAGAAATCTGAGCATAGAGCCATTGACGCTTTGTACTTTAACTGCTGGACAGATTCCATTTTAGTTGTAAATTTGAAAGCGAATGATGAAGAAGATAAACTCATAAAAACTCATCTCTACAACTGGACTTCAGAAGGAGAACCCGGAAGTTGTGTGATCACATCCTTATAAATACGTCTGTAGCATAAAATATGGGAACCTACTGAAAAAATAAAACATAAACACTAAGGCTGGATTCCCCTTTTAAAAACTCCTGGAGCAAATTACCGCCAAACTCAATGTGAATATTTTTTTAAAAATAGAAGAAAGATTTATTCTACACCAACTAATGAAAGCAAATACAGTATTCAGATGCTGTAACATCAGTCTTATGGGCCTAGATGACTTTTGTTTAGTATCTTAATAGCTCAGTCATTTGTTATTCATTCAGCCACACACGGGACACCAGGGTGTTATGAAGGACAATACTCTCGGGGCATTTTGAGTTCAATTTGTGTTTCTCTACTTATGCAGAACATGTGTTGGCATCAGCTCTGGCTACAACAGGGAAATCACAATCGACAATGAAGTTTTATCACGTCGCTCTGAGATAATTTTGTGTTTTTCAAAACACAATCGTCAAAAGAGCCGAAGCCCAGCTCTGATCCTCTGTGATGAAACATACTGGATGCTCTTCCTTCCTGTTTTTTCACCTCTTGTTTCATATGGCTTTTCAGATCAAGCTTTATCTGAAAGAATAGAAAGACAAACCCTAGCAAAAAAGGACATTAGCTGGAAAGTAGGCCAACAAGAAGGAGTAGCTTTCATTTATATGTATATCTAAAACAAAATGATGGAGCAAATAGATCGGCTGAGTTCATCAGTTCCAGAGGTACAACAGACAACACATACACGTTCACACACAGATCTCAGGCAGAAAGCCTCCCAACTTTGTCTTCAAGAGAATATCTATGTTTACTGAGATGGTCTGTGGCTTCACGGATTGAGTAATTCTGATGAGAAAAGAAAAATGAAATGGCTACTACAGGGTATCATTCTGTCTCCAAATTTCTTAAGCAGAAAATCCTCTAAGTGCCTTTCAAGTAGCTGTGCAATTTAAATAATTTATTTAATTCCTCTGGCCTCAGTTCCCTCTCAAGAAAAATATAGCGATGGTATTAAATAAACTCTAAAGCCCCTTGCTCTTTAAAATCATCCCAAAAAGTACATAATAAGGTTTTCAGTTTTTAAAAATGTCTCATGTTTTGGAAGCAACTATTTCTATTCATTAAAAATAACATAGGTTGACATGAGCTTCAGGGTAAGATTCATATTTGACAAAGCAAACTCTAAGATGTACCATGCAACCTTAGGAACCTAAAACTCGGTATTTTCTGAATATTTTTATTCTTTTTGTCTTTAAAAAATGAGTGGTAAAAAGTTCATGAAATGGGGAGTAAGTTAACTCATCCAGGCTGTATATTATTGTGGATTTTTAACTAGCCTCTTGCATTCAGGAATAGTGAAACAACGCATGAAATTCCAATAATGAAATGAATTTTTTGAAACAAAAACACTGTGCCTCTGATACATAATACCCTGACTTGGTATGTCATTGTCACTGGAACCAAATGAAACTGTTGAGAGTATTTTCTTCAGTCCTATTCTTACATTCTCTGACCAAATTTCTGAATCAGACTTGGATCTTGTTAAAGCAATCAGCAAATATCTGAATTTATCCTAAAGTAGCTGACTCTGGGGGAGTCTTGGTAATTCCTACAAGGTAAAATTTCCCTTCCATCTTACAGACAGAATACAATATTTCTTTATCAAATGTTTATTATGTCTATAAATAACAATATGAATAAAGAAGTATAACATTGCCTTCTCTGGAACATTTTTAGCCAGATAGATACTCTATGTACAAAAAATTGCTTTATAAAAATATCAGATTGATGTTGTTATGTACATTCTATCTCTGTTGTTTATCTGCTTTACTTCTTAAAGACTATTTTCATTCCAATTTGTAATCATTCAATTATTTATTTATACAAATTCTATTTTATTAAGCTTCTAATTCAAGTTCAAATATATACTTCAGTTGGATCAGTTTTCTAAAACTGAATCATAACCTGTTTCTATTAACAATAACAACTATTATTTTTATATGGATTGAAATCCTAGAATGTTTAACAAAGTAGAGTGAATCAGACTGATAGTACTGAGAAGTAATATTATATTATTAATTATTGGTATTTAGTACTTTCATCAATACATTATAAATATTGAGAAATTGAGTAGAATGCCATAGAGTAAGTTCTGATGAAACATAATTTTTAAAATTATAATTCTTTACTTTTTATATCTTAAGTTATACCAATAACTTAACAATCATCAAATCTGTTAAAGTCACAATGAATAAGAAAAAATACAATGGCTAATTGAAATAAAACACAAATCTCTGTCACAGGTTGCTATTTTTAATATAACCGAGGTCTTTAGTTTTACACACAAAATATATTTTGGACTTGTATCCCAAAAGATGCATAATTAAGAATCTGGAGAGAAGATGGTATACTTTAACAGTGATTTAATCATAATAGTGACAATTAAAAAAATGGGCTTAGAAAAAATTATTTAAAACAAAGTGACATTATAACTTTGAAAATGTTTATAAAATTAACTTAGCAATCAAATAAATATTTTTATTTCTCAGTGCATTCTCTCTGCCATTTTTAAACTTAATGATGGTGTAAAATGCATGTTAGGGAATCCAAAATAATTGAATGGTTAAAAATAATTAGAATTTCATTTCTACAGGAAAGCAATCCTCTTAACGTGCAAGTTGAAATGTTTGAGTACTGTACTACTCTCCATGAATTTGTACAATCTAACAAGCAAAGGAGCAAAACAGTTCGGTGCACGAAGACTGGGTAAGTGCTTACTTTTTCTATTATCATTGTAGCATTGGAACAATAGATTTTTTTCAATCAGTGAAAAGAGCAAAAAGTTACTATTTCAATCTTTTTGAAATCAATAGATTTTTTTTCAATCTGTGAAAAAAGCAAAAAGTTCCTATTCTTGAGCCTCAGGTGTCAGTAATATTCATTTTTGTTACAAAATTGCAATCCGTACTATAAAAAGACAGTTTGTTCCTCTTTAATGCCAATATTTACATTTCTGAACATTTTAAGGTTTTTCAAAATATTTTCCCACATTCAACATTTTAGTAAAACTGTGATTAAAGGGAAATATTTATAGCTATTTCTCAGTTCATTTGTGTAGTATAATATTTTTCCTGTCGGTTCGGAAGGAAAAAAAGCACAGATTTATTTTTAAATGATTTCCTGACACTTGACAATAAAATGATTCTTGGAAGAGTGAAAAAAAAAATCAGACCTGTATTATTTGAATTTCAACTGTAAAAATTATATGGAGTTCATAATATAGGTGATATTCAAAAAGCAAAACTTACATCCCATGACATAAAGATCCTTATTGCTTTCAGACACCAGCTGTCATGGAGTGAAAAATTAATTCAGGTATTATTTAAGTTACCTTTAAGTGAAAATTTTTCTGCTGGGGTAACTCAATATAAAAATAGAGCAAAATATCTAAGAAATGTGGTAACAACAAAAGAATAAATATTTGTTTTCAGAAAATATTTGAACATGTCTCATTCTTGCATGAGTTTGTATGTGATTTAGAAAGTAGTATGTTAATCCCAAATAGCAACATCTCCATTGGCTAGTAGCCGTTTTGGAAACTCTAAAGTTTACTCCTTACTGTTACTAGACTAAGTTTCTTTTGTACTTTAATCCCCTTTCTGTCCTCCCCACCCACAAAGGCTAATTTGGTTTACGACATTTAGCGCTTTGTTCTTTGCTGAATTTTATCACCCTTATTTCTCTAAGTGTCTCTCTTTTACCAAAACTCTACTTCTTTAAAAAAATCCTCCAATAATAGTATCAATCATTTCACACTTTATTCTTTTTCATTATTTAGACTTGAAATTAATGGTACTTTAAATACCTGAGAAAAGTCAGTTAACAAACAAATACAGTCTTAAATATTCAAATAATATAGTGCTTCCTGGAAATGCTTCCTCAAATAAGATTCAAGTCTCATAATGAATTCAGGTTATAATTTAGCTTCCTCGTCCTGCAAAGATATGCTTAAATTAGAAAATCCTAACCATAAGCCTGTGTACTTACAGAGGGAAGGGTGAAACTTTCTAATATTTAAATCTAGGCGAGGATTGTAGTCAAAGTAAAAACAGACTCCCAAATGTGAATCAACAATATTTGAGAATTTCTCTCTTTTGTGCTGTTTCCCCACTCACTTTCTCTGTTTTAAATCACCTCTGTGTGAGCAGGAGTAGTCAAGTATTTACTCCGGTTTCAAAGTCAGGGAGGTCTGAGTTCAAATCCCAACTCTGGAACAGGAAAATAAATTCTCAAACTTGTTACTTCCTGCATCTATAAAAAAGGATGAAGGTTACAAATATTTTAAGACAATTAAGACAAGGCACACTAAGTATTTATTAGAAAAATTATCACTCAGGAAGAGCTCAGTAAAGTGGGCCGTGATGATGTTTGGCTAGCCCAGAAAACCATGACTGAAAAACGCATGGCTCAGAGTCAGATAGAATATGTTGGTTCTCACACTTATACTTGGCAAGAAGTAATTCAATTAATTACTCTGATTTTAAATTTCAGCTTCTATAAGACATTCTATATATTTGAGTGGTCTCTGAAATCTGTGTTGTGCCAGAAAAATGCTTGCAACTGTCTGATGTGTGGCATTTGCTGGTTTTTATGGCATATATCTTTCCATTCTGCCCAATTTGAAGCCACCAATGCACCTGGGAAGAGCTATACAGTTGAACGCCATTATATTCAGCATATAATATAGTATTTCACTTTACTTCATACTATTTATGGGAAAGTATTCACCCTAAAAATTTAATAACTGTAAAAAACTCTGAAAGCACAGATATTAGTAAAATATAGTATATATTCCTATAATATATAGAAATTAGGGTTTTGCATGTAATTTATTTCATGGCAAGTTTCTATAATTTATATCTATTTTTAATAATGATTGTGTTAGCTCAGCTTGCTACATTCTTGATAATTTAACAATTATCTTTATTAGGCAAGAGGAGCTGACGCCAGTGTGTGGATGCACGAGGGATAAATTAATGTTGGTGAATGATTCTATTGGATTTCTTCTTATGAAAATACTCTGTAAACTATCAAGGCATTGTATACTTATTTATTATTGGCAATAGTTACCCAAGTTTCTTTGCACACAGTATAATTAATGACCTATTGCTTTTGGCTGAGTTGTGTAGGGAAAGTTAGATGAGACAACCAGTGCTAAGAAACAAACAGAAACCCACTACTGGATACAATTCAGCCTGGGAAATATTTAAGTTTTAGTCAGGGAAATCAGTCAGAATATGTTTCAGTATCAATACATTATGTCTGATAACATATTAATTAATAATTTTAACTGTCTCTTTGATGACGTGATGAGACACAATGCTATGTATCCCGAAACTATTTGTTAGTGTTTAATTTTAAACAGCAATAAAAATTCTTACAGCATTCAGATATTAATTGAAAGGAAGGATGTGGATATTTTTCTTCCTAAACTCATGCATTTGTTTAAGCTAGTTGATTTTTAAAAATTAAGCATAGCACAATTTCAAAATTGGCACCCTGGGGAATCATTGCCACCATAAGGGATTCTCTGAAACATCAATGAAAGCAAAGTCAAATAAATGAAATGAAGGGAATGTCCCTCATTGAAACTTTCAAAATGTAAACATGTTAAAACTGTATCAACTCACTCTGTTTTTAAAATGCATGCAAATACTTTCCCTAATTACTAATGTGTATCCTTTCAGTTGATTCAAGGAACTTTATTGAGTATCTACTATAGTCCAGATACTTACGCTAGGTGGTTTTGAATGCTACATTGACTCTCTACTTCCCCTTTTTAACATTTTACTTTGGCTGTTTAACACTTTGCACATCCCCAGACAAACTTCATAAGAGCGATTTCACTTATGTTTTTATGTCTCTGCTATGATTTATGTCAAAGAATGTTTTATATATTTTTCTACCCTTTACCCACCTCTTACTCTTTGATTTTCTACTAACTTTGTGCCAATATCTTATTTAAAAATACTATAAATTTAATCAGCAGTAGATATGTTTGGTTGAGTTATGCAACATAAAAAAACAGAGGAAAGATTTAAATGTGTTTAGTTGAAAAATTAACTTTTGATAGTCCTCGAATTAAAAAGAGGAGGAATTAATCCATTTTCTTATTGGAATAAAGACAGTTTGTTCGTCTGCCCATCCCTTAAATACAGACATAGATACACACATATATTATTAGGTGTATTTGATTTGTATTTGAAAAAGAAATTAGGTCTATAATTTGCTATCCAACTTCTGAACATACAATCTGAATATCCAGATAAATGACAACACTAGTCGTAGTGGTTTAACAAGCCAACTCAATAAGAAAATAATTATGGTTAGCCTCAGGTAAAAAACATTATTTTTTTTGAGGTGATTATCATGAACAATAAAAATTACTAGTTTCTTTGATATAAATACAGCAATGCCTTAGCAGATGTGAAAGAAAATGTGTATTATTGTAATTTCCTATAAATATTTTCAAAGTTTCAAGTGCATAAGGGTAATTGCTATTAAAGTGTTATATTTTTACTTTGATGAAATAATCTTTGGAAACTCTCTTGACAAACAAGCGCTGTTTGCACTGTTAGTATTATATCAACACTGCTCCGGAGAGCAGATCCTTTATTTGTAGGTTTTATTATGATAGAACAGAGTGGCTTACAGTGAGGGAATGTGTAAATAAATCACAGATTCTTAAAAAAATACAGACACCTTTAGAAAATTTCCACTGGCAATGGAACTTGTTTTGAACTATATTTTTATTTCAAAATAAATGTAACTTACCGAGATTCACATTCCTGAAAGTAACTGGGGAACAAGAAAGAAAAACAAAGAAGTGGAGAGAAGTCATAAATTGTAGTGCACCAAAAATGTAAAATTAGTCTGAATCTGAAAGAGTTCGTTTCCCTTTAAAAATGGCAAAAATGGACACCAAGTATTGTAAGTATTTTTCTAATAATTTACAGTATACTTTACATATATAATTTTTGCTTATCACTAAGGAGACAGCATGTATTATACAAGGTGAGGTGATTATGTCAGTGACCAAAACATGATGAATTAATCAAAATTCCTAAGAATGGGGCGGTGCCTGTAGCTCAAGGAGTAGAGTGCCAGCTCCAAATACCGGGGGTGGCAGGTTCAAGCCCACACCCGGCCAAAACCACATACAAAAAATAATAATAATAATAAAATCCATAGAATGAAACCATTCGGTGGACTATTACTCTTAAAAGAGTATTTAGTATCAGAACTATAATATAGGTTTCATTAATGGAATCATTGCTTATGAATTCAGCATTTTGTCCACATATGAAATTTTAAAACAAATACATGAAGTATTTTTAATTCAGTATTTGCTAAGTTTCAGAAACCAGTTATTTTCTATCAAATATGGGTACATGGAAAATATACATTATTGCAGGAGTCTCCTAAATTCTGAAGCAAGGGCAACAACCTATCAGAAAAAAAAAAAATTAAAATTCTAATTTTCACCTGCTGTCGCATCTAAATAAATGTAATTGTATCCATCTCTTTTGTTTTAATTTTTAGCATGGAAATATTCATTTGTGGCCACAATTGAAAATCTGAGCATAGAAATGCAAAGATCAATTCAGCTTTATGATATAAACTTCAAATTATCATACCTGTTTAGAATATGTTTCTTCCTTATTTTTATTCTTTTTGCCTCCTTGGTGAAGGAATAAGCTGAATTCCTCATGTTTTAGATGATTGGGTTTTGAGAGTAGACATTTACATAATAATGATGTCCCTTTAAGTGGAATTTGATATAACAAAAGCATCCTAAAATTAGGAGACTTCACATCTCAAGTCTTTCTTTTATGCGTTTTGTATTAAAAGACCATATTGTTAGTCTCTATAAATATATATGATTCTATAACCGTGTAATGAGAGGGTTTGTCTCTAGAAAGCCTATCATTAATGAATTCAAAGCTTAGAAACTGATCTTTAGCATTTGGTAGGTAAAGAAATTATTATGGGATAATTTGTATCATGAAGGAAGGTTACCAAATACTACAAAATTAATTTTTTTTTTTTTTTGCAATTTTTGACCGGGGCCAGGTTTCAACCTGCCACCTCTGGTTTATGGGACTGGCACCCTACTCCTGTGAGCCACAGGCACCACCCTCAAATTAAATTATTTAAAGTTATGATCCATGGAAATATTTTATAATTCGATTAATGAAGAAATTATTAGGATTTGAATGTGACCATCCATACCTATTTTTCTTCAAGGATTTTGTGCAAGTTTGAAAAATACCGGGTATAAGAGTGAGGAAAGCACACAGTTAGAAGTTTTAGCAACCTAAAGGTGGGGATTGCGCTGTGACCACATGTACCTAAAAAAACTAGCCGGGTTTGGTGGCTTATACACATTGTCCCAGCTGCGTAGAAGGCTGAGTCAGGAAGATTTCTTGAGTCCAGTAGTTTCTAGGTTAGAGTGGAGCCATGCGACATCATTGCACATTACCCTGGGTAACAGAGAGAGGGATCCTGTCTCAAAAACAACGGGGGTCTGAGTCTTCTTAACTTTGGACTTTTTGTGTTATTAATATTTTTATGAGAACAACTTACATTCTACAGTTTCACACCTAGATTGTTTACTAATGAGAAATACAATAAAAAGTGTCTTTTCTGGGAGGCAAAATAATAATTTCTAGAATGTTTCACAGAACATTATCATTGCCAAATTGGCTGTCCTGCCACTTGTGTGTCCTCCGGGGGGGGGGGGGGGGGGGGGGGGGGGGGGGGGGGGGGGGGGGGGGGGGGGGGGGGGGGGGGGGGGGGGGGGGGGGGGGGGGGGGGGGGGGGGGGGGGGGGG
>CAUYQV010179456.1:0-20707 GCA_963574575.1 Galagoides demidoff
CCATGGCATCACAGCTCACAGCAACCTCCAACTCCTGGGCTCAAGCGAGTCTCCTGCCTCCGCCTCCCAAGTAGCTGGGACCACAGGCGCCCGCCACAACGCCCGGCCATTTTTTTGGTTGCAGCCATCATTGTTGTTTGGCCAGCCCGGGCTGGGGATTTGAACCCGCCACCTTAGGTGTATGTGGCTGGCGCCTTAACCGATTGAGCCACAGGCGCCGAGCCCGCCAATCCCCATTCTAAAAGCTTGTGCTGCCTCATTGCTAGAATGAGAAGCCCCTTTCTCTAACAAGGATTTGCTCCAAGGATATTTTTCAGTGTAAAGGACCTCATGTGAGACCTTTTTTTTTTGTCACCCTCAGTAGAGTGCCATGGCATCATAGCTTACAGCAACCTCAAACTCTTGGGCTTAAGCTGTTCTCTTGTTTTAGCCTCCTAAGTAGCTGGGTCTACAGGTGCCTGCCACAACGCCTGGCTATTTTTAGAGATGAGGTCTCACTCTGGCTCAGGCTGGTCTCGAACCTATGAACTCAGTAAATCCACCCACCTTGGCCTCCCAGAGTGCTAGGATTACAGGTGTGACCCACTGCACCTGGCCCCAACAGAGGCCATTCTTTTTTATTTTTATTTATTTATTTTTTTATTGAGACAGAGCCTCAAGCTATCCCCCTGGGTAGAGTGCCCTGGCATCACAGCTCACAGCAACCTCCAACTCCTGGGCTCAAGTGAGTCTCCTGCCTCTGTCTCCCAAGTAGCTGGGACCACAGGCGCCCACCACAACGCCAGGCTATTTTTTTTTTTGGTTGCAACCATCATTGTTTGGCGGGTCCAGGCTGGATTCAAACCCGCCACCTTAGGTGTATGTGGCTGGCGCCTTAGCCACTTGAGCCACAGGCACTGA
Organism: Galagoides demidoff; assembly: GCA_963574575.1. Lineage (NCBI taxonomy): Eukaryota > Metazoa > Chordata > Mammalia > Primates > Galagidae > Galagoides > Galagoides demidoff. The sequence goes on from CAUYQV010179456.1 coordinate 901, forward strand.
GCTGAGGCCATTCTTTAATTGCTTTTTTCTGTGTTTAAAGGTAGTAAGGAAAAGATGTTCAATTTCACTGTTAAAAAGATGCAAATTTAAATAACATTTTATTGTTACCAAATTTGCAAAATATATAATGCTGAACATTACCAAAGATGAGGCGGAGTGTCTTCTTGAACACACACACATTGCTGTGAGAGACATAGAATGCCTCAGAGGTCAGCGTGATGGTCAGGGAGGTGGAGGACAGACATATCTCAGATTCTGGCAGCTCCCTGCTTGCATGTATCCCAGAGACACATGTGCACAGGGTGTGTATAAGAATGTTCATCACAGCATGGTTTGTGAGAGTGAAGAAATAGGGAAAGATAGGACTATTGCTAGGAAAATGGATAAACCCGTAGTGGTATATTTACACAATAACATACCACACAGCAATAGAATGAATGTAATTAGAGCTTTGTGTATTAAGGTGGATAAATCTCTGAAACACTTTTGAGCAAGAAAGTATATATACAATGATAATCATTGAGCAAGAAAGTATATATACAATGATAATCATATTCAAATTTAGAATACACAGAAATATTGTTTTCTTTGCTGTAAATGAGCATAGTATTATGAAAGAATCCATGGGAATGATAAAAACCACATTCAGGATGATGTTTACCTCTTGGTATGTGTAGCATTTTAATCCTTTTTTTTTTTTTTTGAGACAGTCTCACTATGTCACCCCCAGTAGAGTGCTGTGGCGTCACAGCTCACAGCAACCTCCAACTCCTGGGCTTAAGTGATTCTCTTGCTTCAGCCTCCGAAGTAGCTGGGACTACAGGCGCCTGCATCAACTCCTGGCTGTGTTGTTGTTGTTGTAGTGGTTTAGCAGGCCCCAGGCTGGGTTTGAATCCACAGTGTATGTGGCCGGCACCCTACCCACTGAGCTATGGGCGCCAAGCTAATTCTTAAAAAAAAAAAAAAAAAAAGCTAGAAGCATGTAAGACACAATGTAGATTTGTTTAAAAGCCAGATGATAGGTGTAAGGCTACCGTTTGCATCACCTTTTATTAATTAGCCATAAATCTAAGTTTCAAATCGTAGCTTAGATTAATTGCTTGGCCAAGGAGTGTCAAACTGATGAGTGTTGACTTGTGCTGTTTATAGATGCTGTGATATGGTAGTAAGTCCTTGCCATGAAGATGTTTGTTACCAGGCCCTTCCCTGTCCTTGATGTGTCTAGAGAGGCCGAATGACTGGCCCTCCTGGAAAAGACATTGACATACATACATTCCTGCTTAGACACCAAGGTGCTATCATAGCAGCTTGCTGGAGGTTAGCTACTCTGTTCACAGAATCCTTAAATTCCTTAACCGGGAAGAAATCACTTGAGGTTTTGATGCCTCAAAGTAAAGAACTCAGCTTTGCAAAGGAAGTTTGCCAAATGAGTAGTTACTGTAGGGAAAGACACTCAACTAATCTTTAGGGAAATGGAAATTGAAACTCATGTGTGACACCACTGTACACCTCCTAGAATGACTAAAATGGAAAAAAACAAAATACCGGTTGCCACTGTTGGAGCATAAATTGGTACAACCATTGTGAAAAATTGTTCAGTAGTATCTACTAAAGGTAAACGTAAACACACCCTGTACCCAGCAGTTCTTCTCCTGAGCTTATGCCCAACATAAATGCTTGTATTAGTCTACAGAAGACATGGATGAATATATTCATGGAAGTGCTGTGCATAGTAACCTAAACCTGGAAAGACGTAAATGCCAATTAACTCTAAAACGGAGGTGGAAAAATTGTGGTATAGTCATAGAAAATAATTTTATACAGGCATGAGAATGAAGGAACTGTCACCATATGCAACAGTATGGACAGACCCTGCGAGCATATTGTGGAGGGAACGAAGCCAGACAAAATTATACATATTTAATTTGTTTAAATAGGCAAAAATAATCCAAGATATTCAGAGTCAGGGTAGTGTAGCCCTTGCAGGGCAGTGACTGGAAAAGGAAACTAAGGGAAGTTTCTCGGGAGCTGGGGAATGTTCTGTTTCTTGATCTGAGTACTGGTTTTGGTAGTATGTTCAGTTAGTGAAAATTCACTGAATTGTACTTTTTCTTTCTGTTTTACTTTAAAAGTTAAAATACTGCCAGTAAAAATGTAATTATTAATTTTTTCAAGTTGGAAAGCTGAGTCGTTACTGTTAGCGTTTAACAGCTGGCTGATGTACAGTAAGTCCAGTCAAAACAGAGGTCCTTCCCTTGGTGGTCACATTTGTTTTTCAAACTGGGGATCAAGCAGTCAGGACACATTACTGATGGTTATTATCATTAGTTCTCTGTAGAGGACGTTGGTTTTCTGTCTGGTGATTTCACTAAGCTGCTTTCCCCTTGTTTACTCTGCCGTTTTCCTCTAGATGATGCCACTAACACCTATTCGTTTTCTGATTAGGGCTGACAGCAGTGAATGTCTATCCAGTCCCCAGTCTGCTCACTTCTCTAGAACTTTCCCGGTGAGTGTCTGTTATGAGGGTGGTGCTTGTTTGATTCTTCTAGTTAAGAGACACACGCAAATACTTTGGTAGTTTAGAGGTGGAAAAAATCTAAATGTATTGAAATATGTAGATAACCTGGAGAAGGGATGAGTGGAAGAATGAGTTTAATAGCCATACCGTATAGTTAAAGGAAGAATCCTCTTGAGATTAGAAAGTCCCTAAGAGTTACTCATTATCTAAAAACTGTAGATTTAGGATGAGATGCCAACAAAGAAGACCTATTATTTTCATGGCAGTGATTTTTTTGTTGTTGATTGAAATCAGATTCTTGATTTTTAGATAGTGGCTTTAAATAAATTACTCTATTTTTAAAAATACTTTAGGGCAGTGGTTCTCAACCTTCCTAATGCCACGCCCCTTTAATACAGTTCCTCATGTTGTGGTGACCCCCAAACTTATTTTCGTTGCTACTTCATGACTGTAATTTTGCTACTGTTCTGAATCATAATGTAAATATTTGATATGCAGGTGGTCTTAGGTGACCCCTGTAAAATGGTTGTTCAACCCCCAAAGGGGTCGCCACCCACAGGTTGAGAACCACTGCTTTAGGGGCTCATGTTGGGATTTTGGGAGAAACATTAATTATATTGAGGACTTTATTCCTTCTGTTGGTGGCCAGGAGCAAACATAAATGAAGTTTGTTTTTCTTTTATTCATTTCCTTTTAACCCCTGTGTTAGGCATTCTGGATTCAATGGTTGATCTCTCTAGTAGGAGATCAACAATCTAACAAGAGGTTGGGGGCAGCAGCATCAGTGCTGGGAATGTAGAGTGCCCAAAGCAGGGTCCCGTGTGGCCAGGGTTATTGTGGATATTAAATGGATAATAAATGCAAAATACATGGCACAGTGCCGAACATGCAGCCGTCTCTTCATAATTATTGGCTGTTGTAGGGAGGTTTCTGCTTATTGTTGTTAACTTTATTATTATGGTGATGATGATGATGATGATGATCCTGTTGTTTTAGATCCCCTTCTTGGGGTTTCACTCTGTCTTCACCTTCCCAGCAAAATCCCAACATGGGTCAATAATGAGATTTTACCTTTTCCACTGAGCTCGATCATGGCTGAAGAAAATCACATCCATAGACATCACTAAAAGTTCCTCATGTCCAGCCTCTTCCTGAGCTTACTGGCTTTCTTGCCAGATCCTTTCCGTCCCCTCAGCGTCTGTTCCAAATTGCTCTGCTTCGCACCCCGACCCCATCTCTTTCATGCTGGAGCTTAGGTACTGGATTGAGAAAATAGAGGCCATTGTGGGTGATTTCCTCAGTTTCTTACCACCTTGCTTAAATTCGTGTAGATTCATGTCCATCCTCAGCTTCTCTTCTCTGTTCAAGGCAGGTCCAACTATCTGTGCCCGCAGTCCTCTCTGTTCCCCTGCTCTGGACCTTGCTCTGTCAGCCCCCCTCCTTGTGTGTGTTCATTGTCTTTTTCTCAGTCTGTACACACACTGATATCTCTTCTGTCAAAACAAACATAAAACACTCACTTTACCTCATGGCCCGTCTAGGTACTGTCTAGTCTGTCTCATCCCCTTGTCCAAATTTCTGAAGAATTATTTGCATTTGTTAACTTACTTTCCTCAGTTCCCATTTGCTGATCCTACCAACAGTGTAGCTGAGACCTTTTCTTACTGTAACTGCTCTGAGTTGACACAATTAACCGTGTTCTCTCTTCTTCAAATGTGCCATTGCTCTGGCTGGCTGATATAATTTGATTTTCTTCGTATCCTTCTGTCTCTTTTGCATACTCCTCCTTCTCAGCTAGCCCTCTAAAGATCGATTCTCCCCAGGGTTTAGTCTTTGGTCCACCCTCCCTCACTGGACATGCCCTCACTCTCTTCCAGCGATTCCAGTGGTGTGTAATGTCAGCTGTACCCAGATCTGCAGCCCAGGTCCCTCCCCCAGCACTGCATCATCCCCAGCTGCCTGTTTTCCCACACACATAGCATGCGTGGTTTTTCTTGCCTTTGTGCTCTTAAGTCATGTTGCCATCCCGAGTTTGCAGTGTACTCCTCATATCAGGTCACTGTACAGCATTCTTCAGATTCTAGCCCAGATGTCGTATTTGTTAGGGAGCTCACCTGGATCATTTCGGGCAAAATGTTTCCTTCACTAGGCTAACATAGCAGTATCTGTGATTTGTGTTTCTTTTATGTAGCTTCTCTCTTACTTCATTCTGCCTCTTTTTTTTTTTTTTAAGGGACAGAGTCTTACTTTATCACCCTCAGTGGAGTACTGTGGCATCACAGCTCACAGCAACCTCCAGCTCCTGGGCTTAGGCAATTCTCTTGCCTCAGCCTCCCGAGTAGCTGGGACTACAGGCGCCTGCTACAATGCCTGGCTGTTTTTTTGTTGCGGTTTGGCTGGAGTCAGGTTTGAACCTGCCACCCTCTGTCCTGGTTTATGGGGCCAGTGCCCTACTCATTGAGTCACAGGCGCCACCCCATTCTGCCTCATTTTATCCACTGATTAATCAATAGATACCTTGAGGCCTGGAGAAGCTAAGTCACATCTGAAAAGAAAATTCCTTTTACTGAGTTTCTACCCAGTGCTCTACTAATATTTGCGCTCTCATTGTAAATGATTATCTTTTGTCCCTACTTCCTCACTTGTATTCGTTCGGTTCATTTTCCCTGGAATTTGCTTCTTGTCTTCCCCAGCCATTTCCTGTGGAACTCTTCCTCAGTGTCAAAGGTTTGTTTACAATAAAAGGAGTAAGTCTCTCTTCCAGTAAGTCTCTCCTCCTCTGCCCCTCATTCCATCCCCCATACATGTGCTTTCTTGCTGCTGAAGCCTTTATGCCTTTGTTGAGCATACAGCATAATCGGTGCAGCGTGAAATGTGCTCATGTTCTTGTGTCTGCCCACCCTTGTGAACAGCAGCAGTCACTGAGTACACACTGTGTTCCAGGCAGTGGATGCCCTGACAGGGGTGCAGACTACTTAACAGTCTAGTGCACTGTATCCCCCTTGTCATCTTAAATGATGCCTTTTATTTATGTATTTTCTGTAGAAACCTGTTAGAATGTGTTCCTGACTGGGCCTGTGATGCAAAGAAGATAGAAGTATTAGATATGAGCTATAATCTTCTCACTGAGGTTCCTATGAGGTATGTGAGTGTGAATGCATGTTATGTATGACATATGTATATGTATTATTTTTCTAGATGTGTGTGGCCTGTCATTTGTTCATTGAATATGGATGCCAGTGAATGTGTGGCAGTGTGATGTGTCTCATGAAGCAATGGCTGGTGCATGGTCTCAGCCTGCAAGAATAATGTGGCTATGCACAGGTAACTGTGACACAGTGTTCCAAGAAGTGCTGGCATAAGTTGGTGATATGACAGTAATAATAGTTAATTTTTATAGGATGAGCTATAATAAGCTGGGCAACGTCTTAGAAACTTCACTTTTATTATCTTACCTAATCTTTTTTTTTTTTTGAGATAGAGTCTCCCTCTGTTGCCCTGGGTAGAGTGCTCACAGCAACCTCAGACTCCTGGGCTCAAGTGATTACCTCAGCCTTCCAAGTAGCTGGGACTACAGGCACCCACTACAACACCAGGCTAGTTTTTCTATTTTTAGTAGACACGGGTCTGGCTTTTGCTGAGACAGCTCTTGAACTCCTGAGCTCAGGCAATCCACTCGCCTCTGCCCCCCGGAGTGCTAGGATTATAGGCATGCGCCACTGCCAGACCCAGCCTTATCTAATCTTTTAAAAACCTTATTATATAGGTGTTACCATCCTCATCTTAGAAATGAAACTAGGCCAGGCACAGTGGTCCACATCTGTAATCCTAGCTCTTTAGGAGGCTGAGACCAGAGGATTGCTTGAGCCCAGGAGTTTGAAGGAACATATCATAACAAAACCCCAGTGCTAACAAAAAATTAAAAAATTACCTGTAGTCCCAGCTACTTGCGAGGCTGAGGTGGGAAGATTGCTTAAGCCCAGGAGTTTGAGGTTGCATTGAGCTATCATGATGCCACTGCGTCTATCTCAGGCAACAGAACAATGCCCTGTCTCCAAAACAAAAAAAAAGAAGGAAAAAGAAAACGAAGGCTTAGAGTGGTTAGATAACTTGTCCAAGACTCCACTTAACTAGGAAGTGATGGGAGCTAGCATTTGAATACAGTCATTTTTGCTCCAGAGCCTTCATTCTTGAACACTATACTGTATAAATGAAATGTTTTAGAAATTCCAAAGTACTTAGAGAATCTTCCATGGAGAAGATGGCATTTGACTTGACCTTTACCCAACGGTGGGATTTCTCCAAGTGGAGGGGGAAACAGTGGTGCTTGAGGTCTGGGGGAATCATATCTTCAAAAGCTCTGAGGTATAAAATGTGCAGTTATTACCTAGTGGAGTCTTTAAAATTAAACTAAAGAGGGCCAGGTGCAGTGGCTCATGCCTATAATCCTAGCACTCTGGCCAAGGCAGGTGGATTTTCTGAGTTTTTTGAGACCAGCCTGAGCAAGAGCAAGACCCCGTCTCCATAAAAACTGGCCTGGTGTTGTAGCAGGTACCTACAATCCTAGCTACTTGGGAGGCTGAGGCAAACAGATCTATTGCTTGAGTCTAAAAGTTTGAGGTTGCTGTGAGCTTTGACATCATAGCACTCTACTGAGAGTGACAAAGTGAGACTCTATAAATAAATAAACAAATATAAAATTAAACTAAAGGCTTTATAGCATAACAGGTATGGAAACAACTTTGGGAGTTGTATCCTAGTTAAAACCCAGACTGTACCATTTGCTATTCATTGTGACATCTTTGGCAAATCAGAGTCACTTAACCTTTCTGAATTTCTTGTTAAGGCTTAGCACTTATTAAGCACTCAATAAATAATGGTTTTTATTGCAATGAAATTTGTTATGAATTTGTTATATTAATAAGTTATAATAATAGTAATACATACACTAAATTTTTGATGCTGTTTAGACTTAAAACCTAAATTTATTCTAGAATTGCTTTTTTAGTTTAGCTGTGCTCTCTGCTGTTTGCTGTCACTAATTCACCTTTTCTCAGAATGACCTTAACAACTTCCTGGCAGGTGGTTGGTAAACAGATGGTCAGGGTTGCTTTCCTGGCTCAAACACTTGTCAGTGGTTATACAGTCTGTAGAATATATTTCTATTAGTTTACTGATTTCAGTTAAATACCTCACACAGACTCAGAAAGATTTAAGTTATGTTTATTGGTTTCTTTGTCCTGTTCCCTCTTAGAATTCTGAGTAGCTTGAGCCTTAGGAAACTGATGGTGGGACACAACCGTGTGCAGACCCTGCCAGCGCTGGTAGAGCACATCCCCCTGGAGGTGCTGGATATTCAGCATAACATACTCACCAGGCTGCCAGACACTCTGTTCTCCAAGGCCTTAAAGTAAGCACCATTGCATTTTTCTTTTCCAGAAAAGTAGAATTATCAGCTAAAGTGGAATCATCAGGTGTAGTGACCTTTGGAACTATATTTACAGAGACTTTATCTTATAGTCCAACTATGGGTGAAGACATACTTGCAATTTTTATGAAAGAAGAAAGTATGACACTGCTTCATGAGGCAGTAATCTTTAACTCAAAATTGAAATAACCATCAAATACATAAGAAGTTTTTGTGTTGTTAACAATTTCAAACGGTTTGGAAAGGTTCAGGCTTTCATCTCAGAAAATAAACAGTTAATGATAGTTAAAGCGAAATTACAAGACTCTGATATAGCTTCCTTGGGCAATTTTCAGTTTTTGCATTGGAGAGAAAAGGGTATACCACGTAAGTTAATTTGTTTTTTGCTTCTAGTTTTACCAAACTATGTTTGAATTACATTCTTTATTATTAAAGCTTTTTGGTGCTTAATTTGAAAACTCTGTATTCAAAAGTAATACCCTTTCAACAGATATTATTTGCCTTCTTACTGTAATTAACAAGTAGATGGCATATCTTTTCATTTCAGGATGAAATGTGTATGTCATCTTTAAATGGGAATTAGTTTTTTGGTTGTGTTTTTTTTTTTTTTTTTTTTTTTTTGAGACAGTCTTAATCTGTCAACCGGGGTGGGGTGCCCTGGCATCATAGCTCACAGCAACCTCCAACTCTTGGGCTCAAGCGAGCTTTTTGCCTCAGTTTTTCTATTTTTTGTAGAGATGGGGTCCTCCTATTGCTCAGGCAGGTCTTGAACTCAGGAGCTTAGGCAATCCACTTGCATCAGCCTCCCAAAGTGCTAGGATTTCAGGTGTGAGCCACTGTGCTTGGCCTTAGTTTTTTATGTTAGTCTTTATAATATTGAGAAGGCAATAGTAATTTATTATCTTCAGTTTAGAAATGGAGAAGATGGAGATAAGCATTAGTAAATCAAATAGGAGACACACCAAAAACATTTGTGTCAGAGAACAATATCTGGCTTGTTCTGTTTAGCAGCCATTCCTCTCTTAATATATAATACAATTGGTTGGGTAGTCCTCAAAATAAAATTTTTGGAAATTCTAAAAAATGTTTGAAGGATATTTTCTTTTTGTAAATTTTATATGGCATCTTCATGCAGTTGTTAATTAACAAGTATTGTTAGCAATCCATAACACTACACTTGGTCCTAATGCAGTCAGAATAAAATTTGTTTATTACCTTAGCATCTGTAGTAAGGAAGTTACTTAGCTGTGGCAAACCGTCAATGATACTTATTTAATTCTAACCATGCACAGAGCAGTTTTCGGACAAAGACAGAAGTAGACACACAGTACCCTCAATAAGCTCAAAAGCTAATTAGGCATGTAGCCTAATTAGTTATTATGTACCAATTTAAAAAATCTGATTAGGAATGTGGATCACACAACATGGAGACGCAAGAACACATAAGTTTCATAATTGCTGCCTTTTATTGAGAATGTTCTATATGTACTGAACACTATGTGAGGCAGATTTTTAAATTATACCATGTTTAATGGTATACCGACCTAGTGGATTGGCAAAGATTAAAATCAGTTGTAATAGGGTTGACAAAGGTGTGAGCAAACTGGCATTTTTATATTCTTCTTGTGGAAGTGCAATTTGGGTTAGCCTTTCTGGGGCTCAGTTTGATAATACATTGACAGATCCTTAGAAATATAGATATCCTTTGATCCCACAAATTCTGTTTTTAAAGAAATAATTGGTAAGGACACAATGATTACATTACAACATCTACAATAGTATGTGTATGGAAATAGCTTATAGGTTCATTATTAGGGGATTATTATAGGACTGGCTAAATAAACAATGATGCTATTAAAACCAGACAAAAAATTTTCTGAAGGGTGTCTTCATAGTTTATTTTATGTGAATATGGTACTCAACAATGTCCTTTCAGTAGACATACCAACCGTAATTAATAATAGTAAAAGACAAGGCCCTGTTGGAATCAGGCCACTATAGAAGCTTGGCTAAACAACCAAGCCTGTATCCTTTCCTTTCCATTGGGTGTGCGTAAGTTGAGTAAAAGGAGCTTTGGGTTGAATAAAATCAATTAGAGAAAACTACCTAGAGAAAATGGCTTTTTTCTTTTTTTAATGTGGGAACTTAGAATGGCAGCATAGTGTACTAAGATATACCACAATGGTTTCTATGAAGGTAAGCAACAAATAAACCTAAAGAAATAATGGTACATGTGCATTCTGTCAGTCTCAGATACTTGAATGCATCTGCAAATAGTTTGGAGTCTTTACCATCCGCCTGTGCTGGGGAGGAGAGTCTGAGCATGCTGCAGCTGCTTTACTTGACCAGCAATCTCCTGACAGATCAGTGCATTCCTGTCCTGGTAGGACACCCCCACCTGCGAATCTTGCACCTTGCAAACAACCAGCTACAGACCTTTCCTGCAAGGTAAATGAACGCAGACTTTCATCATTTCAGACACACAACACTAATTCTCCACTTGCCAGGCTAAATTATAGTTATGTGACTATGACTGTGATTTTACTAGCTGAATGAGGAAATCTTATCTTAATAGTTTATACCTATTTAAGTATCAGTAACCAGAGAAATTATGGTTAAAACGTGTTTAATTTTTAGTTCTAATTATTTAAAAATGGTCTGAGAAAACTCAACCTACAGTCTTAACAAATGAAGAATTCTGAAGATGAGTTTTTCTCTTGTAAACACTATTTTACAAAATACTGTTGAGTCTTTTGATTTATTCTTAATATATACATTGAATGCCTACTGTATGCCAAGTACTGTGTAAGAGTTATAGTCTGTGTCCTCAAGGAATTGACAGTCAGATTTGGGAAACAGACCCAAATAGTCCATAGGCAATTACAGTGTAGTCAACTAAAGGCAGGATGTTAAAGAACATATACACAGGTTGTTAGCAACACTGCACGGATTCTGGAGGGTGTGGTCAAGCTTCCTCAAAGGAAAGATGAACAGTAGTTAGCCAGGCTATCTCTATAAAAAGATAAGAGAGACATTAATGCTATCAGAGTTTCAGACAGTGTCAGTGGAGAAGTAAATCTCTTTCAAAATACAATTGATAAAATAAATTTGGAATTTTTTTAAGAGATAGGGTCTTGCTATGTTGCCCAGGTTAGCCTTGAACTCCTGGGCTCAAGTGATCCTCCTTGTCTTAGACTCCCAAGTTGCTGGGGCTACAGATACTCATCACTACACTGGCTAAAATTTGGAAAGCTCACCATCAGAAAAATGATCCATACCATGAAAATAGTCATTAAAAATCATACTTTTAAAAACTAAGAACATGAAGAAATGATAATTTGATATAATTTGAAGGAATTTTTTTTTTTTTTTTGAGATAGAGTCTCAAGCTGTCACCCTGGGTAGAGTGCCATTGCGTCATAGCTCACAGCAATGTGCAACTCTTGGGCTCAAGTGATCCTCTCACCTCAGTTTTTCTGTTTTTTTATTTTATTTTATTTTTTTTAGAGACAGAGTCTCATTTTGTTACCCTCGGTAGAGTGCGGTGGCATCACAACTCACAGAAACCTCAAACTCTTGGGCTTAAGCAATTCTCTTGCCTCAGCCTCCCAAGTAGCTGGGACTACAGGCGCCTGCCACACACCTGGCTATTTTTTTGTTGTAGTTTCACCAGGGCTGGGTTTGAACCCACCACCCTCGGTATAGGGGCCGGCGCCCTACTCACTGAACCAGAGGTGCTACCCAGTTTTTCTATTTTTAGTAGAGACGTGGTCTCACTGTTGCTCAGGCTAGTCTCAAACTTGTGAGCTCAAACAATCCACCTACCTTGGCCTCTCAGAGTGCTAGGATTACAGGTGTGAGCTACTGTGCCTGGCGTAATTTGAATGAAATTACATATGCTGTATATAACCTTATAATTTTTGTGAGCATTTACAAAATGAGATAGAGCTTTAGAAGAAAAAACAAGATAAAATAAACATGATTGCTTCCTTGATAGAATTAAAATAATGGCTCTAAAAATGAATATAGACTTTTTTTTTTTTGAGACACTATGTTGCCCTAGGTAGAGTGCCGTGGCGTCACAGGTCACAGCAACCTCCAACTCTTGGGCTTAAGCAATTCTCTTGCCTCAGCCTCCCAAATAGCTGGAACTACAGGTGCCCGCCACAGTGCCCAGCTATTTTTTGGTTGCAGTTGTCATTGTTGTTCAGGAGGCCCAGGCTGGACCAGGCTTGAACCCATCAGCTTCAGTGTATGTGGCTGGCGTCCTACTCACTGAGCTACAGGCTCTGAGCCAAACAAATATAGACTCTTAATTTCAGGAAGTGTAGAGCTCTTGAAATCTTAGCAGATTAGTTTAGTTGACCTCAAATATGTTCATACAAAGTAAAAATAGACCATTGACAAGTTATATTAGCTTATGAAGTATTGGGTAATGTCAGGTATAATACTCTAATCTTGCCTTATTTGATGACATTTTTATTGTTGAAGGGGGATTGAAAGCTGGTTGTTACAAAACTTAAAACATATTAAAATGGGCTCAGCACCTATAGCACAGTGATTATGGTGCTGGCCACATACACCGAGGATGGTGGGTTTGAACCCAGCCCGGGCCTGCTAGACAGAAATGACAACTGCAACAGAAAAATAGACGGGCCTTATGGTGGGTGCCTGTAGTCCTGGCTACTTGGGAGGCTGAGGCAAGAGAATCGCTTAAGCCCAAGAGTTGGAGGTTGCTGTGAGCTGTGATGCCACAGCATTCTACTGAGGATGACATAGTGAGACTCTGTCTAAAAAAAAAAAAAAAAAAAATATATATATATATATATATATACACACACACACACACATATATGTATAAATGAAAATAAGAAGTTAGTAGTAAAGATAAGAATGAACAGATCACACAAAATTTAGAGTAATCTGAATGTATATAATAAAACTAAGTGGAATTTAGGAGCAACATACTATGTTCTGTACTGAGTAATAAAGACACTATGAGGTCATTTCCTGCGCACTGTTATAATAGGACAGGCACAGTACAGATCTTGTTTCTTTGGACTGTTTTCAGAATCTAGCACTGAATGAGTCCTACATTTTCATTCATAAGTCAGAAAATTCAGGGAGGGAATAGTATAAGGGGAAAGCATGAGAAACTTTAAAAAACTTCATTAGTAAAAGAAAAGCAAATTCTAAAACAATATATTTAATATAGTACCATATATTAATTCGAAAAATATAGTTTCATGCCCTAAAGAAGAATACTTTCTACCAAAATGTCATCAGAGATTATCTCTGATAGTGGAATGAAAGATTTGTTTTCTTTTTGTTCTAATTTTCTTTTTCCCTATGTGTATGATATTATAAGGAAAAATTATTTTCATTTACTAAGCTTATTAAAAATTATTTTCTAGCAATAAAAATTGTATGTTATTTGAAAAAGATAAGATGTAAAATTTATCTAAAACCACTATTCCCATGAAAAAATTGGTAGGAAATTCAGCAAAGTGATTATAGTAATTCTTTCAAATGGCTAGTATATGGATGATTTACTTTCTGTGTTTTCCTAACTTTCTCTCCATATTACAATAGTTTATTTTTATAATTTTTTAAATCAATAAACAAAAGAAATAAGAACAGTTTGTAATAATCTAGGTTTGTGGTGTTAGGCTGACCTCAGCTGTTTTGCTTCCCATGTAGGGAGTGTTGTTCTGTCAGTGGGACAGTGTGAATCTTTTGCTTCATAGGCCCGAGCACAGTTCTGTCTGTACAGTGAGAACTTGATAAGCATTATGATTAGGCAACTGAATAGGAATTAATAGAAATTTAATAGTTTAGTAGAAATTAAAACTGTAAGGAATCTTAGTGATGATTTAATACAATTTTTTTAATAGCTGAGGATATTGAGATCCACTGACATCGACTTGCTTAGTATTTTGCAGCTGGTTAGTGGGGAAGCAGGCCTCAGGACTAAGCTCCCAAGTCTAGGCCAGTTCTTTCTGAGCCACTCCCTGTAAGTTTAGGTCACAGTTTAGATGGTCATGCCCACAAGATCCAACAACTGTAAGAAAAGCCAGGGATGGGTTAGCCATCAAAACGCACTGAGAGGCGAGGCTGAGGCGAGGGCGTGTCGTCTTGGTGAGCATTGCCTCGGCTGTTGCTGCTTCGTCTTCTCCAATCACTGCAGCGGACCGGGTCAGTCTGTACTCTGGTGGCTGTAACATAGCACTTGTTTAGCAGCTGTTCACTGTTGGTAGAGTGTCATATTTTGATGTTTTTTTTTCAGCAAACTAAGTAAATTGGAGCAATTGGAGGAACTAAACCTAAGTGGCAATAAGCTTAAAACCATCCCCACAACCATAGCCAGCTGCAAAAGGCTGCACACCCTTGTTGCACACTCCAACAACATCAGCATTTTCCCAGAGATCCTGCAGTTGCCTCAGATCCAGGTACTTCTGTGTGCTGGGATGGTGTCCTCACAGGGGAAAAGGCAGGAGTATGAATGAGATCATTCTAAGGAAGGAATATTACTCCCTTCCCATAAATTCACTTTGGGACCAGTGTATGTAATTGATTCCTGGGAAGAAATAAGTGCCACTGTGGGGATATGGTAGGAGATTGAACATGTAGGAGTTGAACTAACTCTCTATGATGAATTTTGATTTCTTTTGATTTCTGCATCTCTTCTTAGTTTGTAGACCTAAGTTGCAATGACTTGACAGAAATCCTGATCCCAGAGGCATTGCCTGTTACATTACAAGACCTTGACCTGACTGGAAATACAAATCTGGTTCTGGAACACAAGACTCTGGACATATTTAGGTAGGAAAACTTTGAAATTGAGTGTGTTTTTGCTCTTAGGCCTGCCAGCTATGTACAGGTCCTTAGGATTATGGAGACCTCAATTAAGTCAATAGAATGAATTAGGTGATAAAACCCAGGTTCGCTTCTCTGATTCAGTTATGGGTAGATACTCTGTCCCATACTCAGTCTATTCATGTTAGATTTCTACATGGCCACTACCCAACCACGTACTCAATATTTTCACAAGACAGCTGTACGTTACATCACAACATCTAAAAGACAAGGTAAGTTCATTCGTTGTCCAAGACTTCATTTTGCCTGTTGGTTGAAACTTAGAAATCTTTTTTGTGCTTAGTTTTTTACTGCAACATATGGCATTAAGCGTAACAATATTGGCCCCTATTTCTTCCTCTTACATTTTTGGTTCTCTCTTCTCCTTGGCCAGGAATTCAGTGTACTATTACATGTGTACTTCCATCCAGTCTCTCTGGAAATGCATCTTAGTCTATCAACAGATTATTTTATAAAAAGATATGTTATTGTTGGGATAGCTTTTGTAAAATATGGAAGAGTGTATGGTTTAATCTTCCCTTCTTCCGCTTCTCACAGCCATATCACAACCCTGAAAATTGATCAGAAACCTTTGCCAACCACAGATTCTACAGTTACATCAACCTTCTGGAGCCATGGACTGGCTGAAATGGCAGGGCAGAGAAATAAGTGAGTATGTTGTCAGTGGAGGCTGAGAAAGAAAAAAGGCAGCCCCTGCATCTGGGACTTGGTCTGATGCCCACAGTTAGGCCATGTTGTTCTTCTTTTGCACATAAATCCTAGAATGTCAAAGTTGGATAAAAATTCCTCTGAGATCACAATAAAGTGAGACAAAAAGAAGATGAATGTGCAGTCAACAAAATGTTAAACATCCCCTTTTATGGCTAAAGTGGGCAAATGCTACTTTCTTTGCCTAATAGGGCTTTATCCTCCTGCTAATCTTTGTTTCATATAGATAAGAAACATTGAGACCCCCGCCATAGAATGCCTCCACTAGTCTGGTATGATCCTCCACCTCCTTACACCCTCTGCAAAATGACCCAGGCAAAGCCCAAATCCTGTGCTAGGTTCTCTCCAGCACTCTCTTACCTATTATGCCATAGTGATCATTCTCCCTTGCAAAGAGTAAAAAGCTCAGCTTGTTCAGCAAGAGGTGTTCTCTGGTGGTCTTCAGCTGAGGTTCTTAAGAAAACTCAGCCTTAATTACTACTGAGGGAGAACATTTTATCTTTCCATCCTCAGGCTGCGTGGCCAAGCTGCTGCCCAGGACTCTGGCTGAAACCCCCCCGCCTTAGGATGCCTGTGCTTTCAGGTGCTGCTTGGTCATCTGTCTAGGGCCCTGTATGTGTGGACTGGGATTCACTATAGGCTTCCCACTTTCAGTTACTAGCTACGTTTTGAAAGAGTGCTCCTTGATGAGTAATCTTTTCCCCTCTTTGATGATTGTCCCATCTTTGCTGCAGGCTGTGTGTATCTGCCCTCGCCATGGATAACTTTGCTGAGGGAGTGGGAGCTGTGTACGGCATGTTTGATGGGGACAGAAACGAGGAGCTCCCTCGCCTGCTCCAGTGTACGATGGCCGACGTGCTGTTGGAAGAGGTGCAGCACTCAACAAATGACACTGTTTTCATGTCTAACACCTTCTTGGTATCTCACAGGTAAGCAGGTGGGTTGAATAATCCATAAGTCACTTTTACTTTTATAAAATAAACCTCTCAAACCAGGTCAGGGTTCACATTATGACTCCAAAGTCAAGAAGAGAACTCACTACTTCTTCCACAGTCCTCCTCTCCGTGAATCAGCATGGAGTGTGGGGATTTGGAAAGAGCCTGTGCAGTTCATCAACCTTCTGGAGCCATGGACTGGCTGAAATGGCAGGGCAGAGAAATAAGTGAGTATGTTGTCAGTGGAGGCTGAGAAAGAAAAAAGGCAGCCCCCAGCATTTTTTTCTGTTGAATCCAAAGGCTGCTGAGGACCTGAGAAGCGCAGAATTATGTGCAGAATGTTTTCTGTGTGTATGTGTGGCTGTACATGTGGGGAGGAAGGTGGGAAGCTTTCAAAGATTGTCCAAAGAGTCAGTGACTCACAAAAATGTTAACATGCATTCACCAGATTCATGTGTTTAGAATACTTATTATTGGGGGTTTAACCAGCTAATCTTGTAATTAAAGTCTAAGCTACTTAAGGTCAAAAACCCTCTGCAGATGCCCCTCAAGTTACAATGGAAATAGGTCCTAATAAGTTCTCCTCTTTTTTTTGGAGACAGCTTTTCACTCTGTTGCCCTAGGTAGAGTGCTATGGTGTCACAGCTCACAGCAACCTCAATTACTTGTATCAAGCGATCTCTTGCCTCAGCCTCCTGAGTAGTTGGGACTACAGGCGCCTGCCACAGTGCCCAGTTAATTTTTCTATTTTTAGTAGAGACCAGGGGGTCTTGCTCAGACCTGTTCAGGCAGGTCTCCAATTCCTAAACTCCGGCAATACACTTGCCTTGGCCTCTCACAGTCCTAGGATTACAGACATGAGCTGTTGACCCAGCTGATAAACTCTCTTAAATTGAAAATACTATAAGGTGAAAAAAATGAATTTAATACACCTAAAATACCAAACATCATTGCTTAGCCCGGTCCCCTTTAGGGCTCAGAACACACACAGTAGCTTACAGTTGGGCAGAATCACCTGGCACCACAGGACATGTCCAGTATTGGTTGTTTCCCCCACTGTCACGTGGCTGACTGGGATCTGTGCTCATTGCTGCTGCCCAGCGTGGTCAGAGAGTGCTGTACTGCCTATCACTAGCCCTGGGAAAGATCAAAATTTGAAGTACAGTTTCTACTGAATGGATCCAGTGTTGTTTTTGCATGATCATGAAGCTGAAAAATTGTAAGTCATATTGTTGTACATTGGGGACCATCTATGTAACCCAAATGCAGTAGAGTGAGTGTCTTGCCCATCACCTGGGCTTTATAAAGGATATGGACAACTGAGGGGTCTTAAACCTGTATAGTCCAGGTTGAAATGGCACAGCCTAGAGCTTGAACCGGTTTTACCTGTCATTATAACAGAAAGCAAGGTGTTGGGAATGGAGTCTATTTTTTAGTAGTAGAGCTGAGCAAGAGACTTGGCAAAGTAAAGGGTTTCTGAAAGGGAACTTGATTTATGAAGTACCTCTTAAGAGCTGGGCACTGTACCAAGTACTTTTAATACTGTATTTTTAATTTCAAACAAGCCTCAGGGGTAGGTATTTTATCAGAGACATTTCTTAGAGAAATAGCTTGCTGAGGGCCTACAGCCAGGAAGTGGCAGAGCTGGAATTGGAAAGTAGAACTTTCTGACAGTGTCTCCTCCTTGGCAGCACTGTGCACTAAGTGCGGGTGTGTGGACACCACATGAGAAGCAAGGAAAACCATGGTCCTTTCTTTAGGAGTTCTCACAGTGGTGTGCTAGGACCAGCAGCCTCAGCATCACCAGAACTTGTTAGAAATGTGGATTATGGGGCTAGCCCTTTGTACCCTTTGAGTCAGAAACTAAGGAGTGGAGTTCCAGCAGTCCCCACACTTAAGAAGCCTTCCAGGTGGTTCTGATGTGCAGAAGTGTGAGAACCTCTGAATGAAGAAGTCTGTGGTCAGACACAGAAGCAGTAGAGAAAGAGGCACCTTCACTGTCTCCCAGTCCTTCTCCCCTCCTTTTGTAAAGTGTCTTGTCCTAGCAGAGAGTGGAAGGCAAAGCTCTCTCTCATCATCACCCACAAGAGCCTGCCATCGGGAGCTGAAGGGTGAGGCTGGTTCGTGGTCATGTGGTAGAAAAACAAGGACAGGACAGACATGAAGGACCACCACTTCCTTCTGAAACTAGCTACCACATCTTCACTTTCTTTCCTTTCCGAACAGGAAACTGGGAATGGCTGGCCAGAAGCTGGGCTCCTCTGCCCTCCTGTGCTACATCCGCCCTGACACTGCCGACCCCACAAGTAGTTTTAGCTTGACTGTGGCCAACGTTGGCACATGCCAAGCAGTCTTGTGCCGAAGTGGGAAGCCACTGCCACTCTCTAAAATCTTCAGCCTGGAGCAGGACCCAGAGGAGGCACAAAGGGTAAAAGAACAAAAAGCCATCATCACTGAGGTGCGTCTCTCTCTCTCTCTGTCAGTCCCTTCCACCCCCACAATCTAGTAAAGGCTGCTGTGCGCATAGGTGACGAAGGTCTGCTTTCTTCCTGTCATACCTTGTAAATTGTATCCAGTCCTGATAAAAGTTCAGTTCAGATGGTTTCAGTAACAGTACCAGAGGAAAACCTCCCGAGCAGTCAGGCTAGCAGTCATGTCTTTCAGAGACGTCATTTTTAGTGACCCATTTGAGTATGGCCTCTCTGAGAGTATTAGTGATGGAGGATTGATAGCATTTTTCTAACATGTCCTTCTCTATTTAAGGACATGCTGAGGCCTGTCTTTCATGTTAGAGCAGATATCTTTTGAGATAGTAGTACCTTTTAGTTACTTAATTTGAATTGAATTGATCTTTAGGTTTTTGAACTATTTGATATAATAACTGTGTGGTATTTTGTCTTTTTAGACTTGTCTACATTCATTTTAAAGTACTCTTAAAATTATAATTCCATAGAAAGAATCATCATGGCTTGGTGCCTGTGGCTAAAGTGGCTAAGGGGCCAGCCACATACACCTAAGGTGGCGGGTTTGAATCCAGCCCGGACCTGCCAAACAACAATGAGGCTGCAACCAAAAAATAGCTGGGCATTGTGGCGGGCGCCTGTGGTCCCAGCTACTTGGGAGGCGGAGGCAGGAGACTCCCTTGAGCCCAGGAGTTGAGGTTGCTATGAGCTGTGGTGCCATGGCACTCTACCCAGGGGGATAGCTTGAGGCTCCGTCTCAAAAAAAAAAAAAAAAAAAAAAAAGGGTATTTGAGGGAAAGTAACTCAGAATAGTTAATTTTTTAAGTTAAAAAAATAATTATAAAGCAGTTCTAGCTGTAGATTTTCTACTTTGAATGTT
>CAUYQV010179461.1:0-14060 GCA_963574575.1 Galagoides demidoff
GCATCACAGCTCATAGCAACCTCCAACTCCTGGGCTCAAGCGAGTCTCCTGCCTCCGCCTCCCAAGTAGCTGGGACCACAGGCGCCCACCACAACGCCCAGCCATTTTTTGGTTGCAGCCATCATTGTTGTTTGGTGGGCCCGGGCTGGGGATTTGAACCCGCCACCTTAGGTATGTGGCTGGCACCTTAGCTGATTGAGCCACAGGCGCTGAGCCGGTACAAATGATTCTTATCTTTCTTAAAACAAAAAGGCTTGACTTTGGTGTTCCAGGTGACTAAACAGGGTCTGGCATATAAGCCTGACATATATTCATACCCATTATAAGTTGAGTCTGCACACTTTTTTTTCTTTGCCTTTAGTATGAAAAGA
The DNA here is from genome assembly GCA_963574575.1 of Galagoides demidoff. Lineage (NCBI taxonomy): Eukaryota > Metazoa > Chordata > Mammalia > Primates > Galagidae > Galagoides > Galagoides demidoff. The sequence goes on from CAUYQV010179461.1 coordinate 372, forward strand.
CACAGACTGTACTCTCAGAACTGAAGTTGAAGTTTGAAATGACTGAGCAGGAAAAGCAATCAATCACAGATGAGCTCAAACAATGTAAAGACCACTTGAAGCTGCTCCGAGAGAAAGGAAATAATGTAAGTCTTTGCAAACTTGACTTAGCTTTTATTGAGATGCAGGTGAGAGATTTGCAATTGATTTTCAGAGGACTTCATTACTACTTTGAGAGGCTAATGATACAGTGGAGTAAGCTTTTCATTATGAAATTCCATGGTGAAATTATTATGCAGTCAAGTTTTTGAGTAAAAATTTGCCCTTTTAATCTATGCTCCTAGAGGACTGCCTTGAGAAAGACCCTTGTTTGCAATAAAACAGCTTACCTAAGAGCAGTCACCTTTTCCCAGATGAGTCTAAAGCTGTCACTAAGCTATCATCTGGCTTATGTTTCTTCCCTGCTGGGAAATGAAGCCTTTTACTGCTAGAGAGGGATGCATTTAAAGAGAGTAGTACGTTTGGATGAGAATAGTACGTTTAACATTTGGATGTATCAGAAAAATGGAGACTTACCTATGGTTTTCATTTTATACTAATAATGTTCTCACTAAGGCACATTTCTTAAAAGCTTAGTGTTTCTTTGGCATCCTTAGGAATATTAGGAAATATTTGTGAGTTTCTGTAGGGCATTATGAGTGTGTGTGTGTGAGTGAGAGAGAGAGTCAGAGACAGAGAAATAAGAGGGGGGAGAGAAAAAGAGAACATTTTGGTATAAATTGATAATAATATTTGATAATAGCAAATAATAATATTTATTTGCTTTTCATTTGCTAGAAAGGCAGATGGTCTTTAAAAAAATGTTACACTAAATAAATGTTGTGTTGTATGTTTTAGTGATCATTGCCTTTGTGGGTTCTATCAGGTGGTTGTTTAGTGTGGTTGATTGTGCTCTGACTTATTTCAAACCTCTGTCATGGCTTGGACACTGTAGTATGCGTGAGCCACATGCTTCCTTTGGAGGAAAGCGCTCTGCTTAACTTGCAGCACAACTACAAAAGAGTGACATTGCATGGCCATCTAGTTATTCAATTGCTTACACAGTGCTCATGAGTTGTGTCCAATTGTCTTTTGCTAAAGAAAGTCGTCTTAATTTTTAGACATTAAAGGCTTGCTCCTTTAGGTGGAAGCCTTTTAGAAGTGAATGAACTGAGCGTGCAGGCTGTACACTAAGCAAAAATGGACTCCATTTATTTTTGAAAATGTAGATTACAGAACTCTTCTAAAATCAGATCATAATGGTTTGATTACTTCTCTTTTTATGTTAATTCATATCCCTCTGATTATGGAATTTCAGACTATTTCATCCTAAATTAACCCACTGAAGACATCTAGCATAAAGCATAATCAGAATGGATCCCCCTATACTATTTAGAACATTTTCGTTTTTTTTAGAGACAGAGTCTCACTTTGTTGCCCTCAGTAGAGTACCATGGCATCACAGCTCACAGCAACCTCTAGCTCTTGAGCTTAGGTGATTCTCTTGCTTCAGCCTCCGAGTAGCTGGGACTACAGGCACCTGTCACAACGCCCAGCTATTTTTTTATTGCAGTTTGGCCGGACCAGGTTTGAAACTACCACCCTCAGTATATGCGGCCAGCGCCCTACTCACTGAGCCACCGGCACCACCCTATTTAGAACATTTTCAAAAGTAACCTCACTATTATTAATATCATTTATACTTACATTTCACCTAGGGATAAATTACCTTTTTTTGTGATGTTGTACTTATGTTACTAAAATTTTACTCTGTGATAACATTCATTGTGGCAATTCCTTTCCAATTTTGAAAATTAATTATATTCTAGGCTAGGTGTGGTGACTCATGCCTGTAATCCTAACACTCTGGGAAGCCAAGGCAGGAGGAGCATTGCTTGAGGTCAGGAGTTTGAGCTTAGCCTGAGCGAAGCAAGACCTCATCTCTACTAAAATTAGAAAAATTATCTGGGCATTGTGGCAGGTGATGATAGTCCCAGCTACTCATGAGATTGAGACAGTAGGATCACTTGAACCCAGGAATTTGAGGTTGCTGTGATGCTGATTCCATGGAGACTCTTGCCTCCAAAAAAATAATAATAATAATTAATTATATTCTAATAACACAAATGAAAGCCCTGAGACTCTGCAGCCTGTATTTATATGCCAAATCTTTATTATACATTGTGTTGGATGTCTTGCTTGATGTAGGGAACACACATTGTCACAGGGCATTTATTTTTAAGCAATACATCTCATAAAGCAAAAGAGTTTTGGTTGGTAGGGGGGGGAAGGTTTTGTTAGAAGGATAAAATAAACCTTGACCATTGCCAAGAAATTACATTGTCAAATAATGGATTCCAGGTGTGGAACAAAAATAATGTACTGTCAAGCAGAGCATTAGTTGGTGACGTGTTGTCATTGCTCTGTCTTAATGTGCTATATTGCATTGGGGTCTTCAGGACACCCATATTGCCCATTGCCTCCAGCTGTTCCTTTTAAACTGATAGTTTGCCAACTTACATACCACATTCCATCATCCTAGATTGTGCTAGATGTCTTTAAAATGTTCGAATCAGTGCAGAACCTGAGTGGTATACTTTTATAACTTTAGTCTTCCTTCCTTCCCTCCCACCCCCCGAGTCTAAATCATCTTATCTGATTATTTTTATAGCATAAAATGATTTTAATATCCCTTCCCTTCTTTAGCCTTCCATATTACAACCCGTCCCAGCCGTATTCATCGGCCTATTCCTGGCTTTCCTGTTTTGGTGTTTCGGTCCATTGTGGTAGAGAAAGGTACAAGCACTACTGTTGAGTCCTTGTCTGTTTGTCCCCGTCACCTGTTTGTGCCATATTTGTAATATAGTGCATGGCAAAAACACACAGGTATTTTGTTACCTGAAGCAAACCCTTCATTTAGTATGCCATGTATTTGTGTCATACCAGTGAACTGAATATCAACTAATCACATAACATTTTGTCTTGTTTCCTTCGTAGTAATGCTAACCATGAACAACAAGCTAACCAGTTGTTAATATGCTACCTTTAATTGAGTCTTTATCTCTAGCAAACTGTGGAGTAAACTTTGAATTTCTACAACATTAGTACCCCTCTTTCTAATAATGAGTTTTATCAGATTTCAATGAGAAATGAAGAGTTTGCCTCTCTGAAGTTTTCAGCCAGCTTTCTTCCCTCTCCTCTCTCGTTTCTACCCTCTCCCTTTCATAATGTAGAGTTTGTTTTAACCCTTTGCCTATTTGTACTCTGGATGAATATGAAAAAGAATGTGATTAGCTTGGCTGGCGGCCTCAACCCCAATAGGTACTTATGAGACCATAACATAAACCTATCACATATCTTTCTAAGCCCTTACCTGCAACAACAGAGTATTTCTTTAAAAACCAGCTTTCACTAGCCTGAGGAAGAGCGAGACTCCATCTCTAAAAATAGTTGGGTGTTGTGGCGGGTGCCTATAGTCCCAGCTCCTTGGGAGGCTGAGGCAAGAAGATTGCTTGAGTCCAAGAGTTTGAGGTTGCTTTGAACTATGACACCGTGGCACTCTACCCAGGTGGCAAAGTGAAACTTTGTCTCAAAAAAACAGAAAGAAAGAAAGAAAACAGCTTTCTCAATAAGACTCTGGGAACACAAGTAAAAATAAAAATCAACCAAAGCTACTTCATATTATAAAGCCCTCTGAAAGTTAAGAGGTAACAGCCCATCCATGCTTGCCTTTAACTGGCTTGCATGTAGAATATATGAGGCGATCACATGGCTGGCTCTGTTATACTAGAGAAGGGCTTTACCAAAATTATTAGATGGGCAGGATATCTAATTCCCCAATTTAAGCCTCATCTGAGTTTGTCTTCTATGCTTTCAAGTTAGAGGATTAAAGCTTAGGCCATTTTCATCACCTTAGCCATGAGCCCTTTATGTAAAATATCCCAACATATAAGTCTGATTTTCTTCAAGAAATAAACATGTTAGGCAGAAACATACTTATAGGTATCCATATATTATCATTTACATTGTAATACATGGATACGAGAATAAATAAAGGAGGTGGCTCCCAGAGGATTTCTCAGACATCACTACTTGTTTTCAACTGCAACAAAGTTGAAAACTGGCCAGGACTTTCCTAGTGTGTATTAGGCTTCCAAGTGGTGGTCCTGCTTTCATGGCTCTCCTCATACCTGTACTTTTTATCCCTTTTCTCTTTAAATTTCATTCTTATGAAACAAAAATAAGATTATTTCAATATTCTGTTAAGTATTCAGGACTATCTGGAACCAAGGGGTTAGTTGGTATGAAAGGAGAGGGGAGAATGTGATATTGACTCTTGGTTTCTTTCCACACAGAAACCCTGGCCCTGGATGCCCATGTTGGCTGCCCTGGTTGCGGTGACAGCCATCGTGCTGTATGTGCCAGGTTTGGCCAGAGCTTCTCCATGAGAGTGTTCCTTGAGTCTGTACACCGTCCTCCCTCTAGAAGCTGGCATCACACTCATGCTGGGGACAAACAGAACCATTTTCTTCCTTTTTACCTCTTAAAACAGCAGAAGTACAAGAATACAGCTGTAGGGTCATTGCTTTAAATTATATAAAATGTATCTGTCTATAAGAAGATATAAAATTGTGACTTTATTCTACTGTAAGCAATAATGTGCTTGCAGTTTTTCATGTAATTTTTAAATTAGTACATTGAGATTCTGAATATTATGGTGGCCTAAAGTAGGCTTCTTGGTACACCAAATTATTTATAACATTAAATTTATGAGTACTTTACTCTAATTTCTGATGACAAGATAACTCATTTTTCTGATTCGATAACTACCCAAACCAAACAACCAATACATACATGGGAAAAGAGGCCCTGTGTGCTCAGTGCCTATCAGTTTGAAATATATACACATATATATATATATTTTTTACATATTTACGCCATTTTTACTTGTTATAAAACCACTGAGCTATTGGGAACAAGACTTAGAAACAACTATTTGCGTGAATCTTTTTTTTTTTTTTAAGGAAAAAATACATTTGGGAAATATTCTGTTATAGTGAAAATCTGGGGAATATGTGCACGCTTGTTCAGCCTTAATGTGACTTGAAGATGTGGAGGACATCAACTTCAAAAAACTTTCCATGAGAGTGTGTATTTTCTTGAGCAAACTGAAGTATTTCTGGGAGCAAAAACATAGTAATTACATGATTTCAGTGCAGTCAACCAAACTGTTGAGTCAATTGGAATGAAATTTATTAAACCTCATGTATTTAAAGACATATTTTCTTTAAAAGCCAAGTTAGTTTCTCATATACAGCATTTTAGGAAGCATGATTTTTTTTTTCTATCATCTGTTCCTCCAAGCATGTTTAATTGAAGAAAGAATTAATCTCTTTAGATAAGCTTTTATTGACTTAATTTGGTTATGATGTGTCAGAGATAATTCATATTCAAGGTGGGCTGTTGTTACCTACCAACAGATTTCCAGGTTGGGTATACAAATGGTTATTTTCTTTTTATTGTTGTTAATTGGGACTTTCTGTTAATGAGCAGCACTATTCCTGAGATTAACGGTATTCCATGCACAATGAAGCACCTAAACACTGCTTGATGTTAAAAATTTAAAACACAGAAGTGAAAGTTTAGCTATGGTTTTGTGCGGCATCATAGTTATGTCAATAAAGTTTATTTAGATCATAGAATATCCTAAAGTATCACATAGTTAAATTTTTCAGTAATGAACACTGGGAGAGAATTATCAGTGAATTGGTTTGAATGTTCTGTGGCAATCCACAAGTCTAGCCAAATATTGAAATAGGAGTTTAGGATTTAATTTGCCTTGTGATGTTTGGCAGTCACTGTTTGTACTTTAAGGTTATATTTTAAGCTATTTGGGATTGCTGTTGGGAGGATCATTAGATTTATGGAGGAATTAGTCACAAATGACTTTAGAAAATACTGTCATATAGTTCATTTCATCATTTTCTGTTGCAGGAAGCCACTCCACCACAGAATGCTAATATGCCAGTGGTACCCAGTACCTCTTGTATATAGGTTATTGCAAATATTGTTCTGAAATGCTTAACTTCAGAATTACATTTTTTAAAGTAAATAATTGTTTTAAATCTATTTTGTAAAGATATAAAGTACAATAGAATTTCTGGAGTACAAATTAAACTATTTGCACTAACACACGTGATGTGCATGATTTAATAAAATAACTTTACTCTCCATACACATGTTTGAGTTGGGTATCATTGAGATTCTTAGTACTGACTTTACTGTGGGGTTGTTAATAATCTTTTCTTGCAATGATTCTTTATGCAACATAACATGTTTGGTGTTCTTCAGTGCTAAAAGAAAACACTTAGCTATTTCCTCCAACTTTAATTAGCCTTTTATTTAACTTATTACTTTATTTTTTCCCCTTTTAATATGACTTATTGTTAAAACATATCTCATTTGCCAGACAAATCTCTTGAAAATGTAAGACCTGGCTCAGCACCTGTGGCTCAAGTGGCTAAGGTGCCAGCCACATACACCTAAGGTGGTGGGTTCAAATCCAGCCCGGGTCCGCCAAAGAACAATGATGGCTACAACCAAAAAAAAAAAATAGCCAGGCGTTGTAGCCAACGCCTGTGGTCCCAGCTACTTGGGAGGCAGAGGCAGGAGACTCGCTTGAGCCCAGGAGTTGGAGGTTGCTGTGAGCTATGCCATGGCACTCTACCCAGAGGGACAGCTTGAGGCACTGTCTCAAAAAAAAAAAAAAAAAATTCTTAATTCTATCACTAAAAGTGAATAATTCTACTCTTTATTTAACCTGGAAGTGATCTGAACAAAACTGGAGGTATTGCTTATGAGTAGACTCATTTATATTTTTGAGAAAAACTAGAAGTAATTACAAAAAACCATTTAATCAATTTGTATAAAGTAAATATTGATACTAGGTCTTACATTTTCTTTTTTTTTTTTTTTTTTTTGAGACAGAACCTCAAGCTGTCCCCCTGGGTAGAGTGCTATGACATCACAGCTCACAGCAACCTCCAACTCCTGGGCTCAAGCAAGTCTCCTGCCTCTGCCTCCCAAGTTGCTGGAACCACGGGTGCCCGCCACAACGCCTGGCTGTTTTTTTTTTTCGGTTGCAGCCATTGTTGTTTGGTGGGCCCAGGCTGGATTCGAACCCGCCACCTTAGGTGTATTTGGGTGGCGCCTTAGCCACTTGAGCCACAGGTGACAAACCAGAATTAAGAAATTTTAAGCAAAGTGGTTAAGAATTGAAAAACCTTATATTGGGCCAGGCACAGTGGCTCACACCTGTAATCCCAGCACTCTGGGAGTCCAAGGCGGGTGATTGCCTGAGCTCAAGGATTTGAGACCAGCTTGAATTAGAGCAAGACCCTGTCTCTTACATTGCCTGTCCCAGCTACTTGGGAGGCTGAGGCAAGAGAATCACTTGAACCCAAGAGTTTGAGCTTGCTGTGAGCTGTGACGCCACAGCGTTCTACCGAGGGTGACAAAATAAGACTCTTGTCAAAGAAAGTGAGACTCAACAAACAAACAAACAAAACAACCTTGTAATGGTATATTTAAGAATTATTCGAAGGTACTGCACAACAAAGTCAGAAAAAGAAAAGAATGTGGTGTTTGATGCTGAGAAGATTTGTATTGACATCACAGTTCTACCTTTGACTAGCTGTATTACCTTGCGCAAATCATTTATTTTCTTGAGTTTCCATTTCCTTACTTAGAAGAAGAGGAGAATAATACTTATAGTAGTGTTGTGAAAATTAAAAGGATAATGTATGTGAAGTACCATTCAAGTGGTAAATAAGTGTTTATGAGAATGTCACACTGAAAAAAACCGTTAAAGTTTTAGGTGAACCAGTACATCTATTTTAAATGAATTATCTGACACAACTATTGAGAGTTTATGTGTGTGTTAGATATGACTATAACATTATGAAACCTCAAAAAGCATTATCACCTAGCTCTGTTTGTCCCCTTCATAGTTGTCTCCTTGGGAAATAATATGCTTACTTTAGTAATGAACCAGTTGCCAAAAATACTTTTGGAATGCCCATTGTAATTGCCTGTCTTTTGCTGGGACTATAGGTGCCTGCCACAACGCTCGGCTATTTTTTGGTTGCAGCTGTCATTGTTTGGCGGGCCCAGGCTGGATTTGAACCCGCCAGCTCAGGTGGGTATATGTGGCTGTCACCTTAGCTGCTTGAGCCAAGGCGCTGAGCCAAGACTCAGGATCTTTATTTCATTTTCTGCTACTCCATGTTCTGGCTCCAGTTTTCAGTGGTTTTGTATCTATTTAACAAAAACTTAACTGAGTGTCGGATATGAGGCACTTTGCCAGATGCTGGTGATCCTCCATCCCTATCATCACAGATCTTTGGTGTAGAAGTGAGGAAGAAAACAGGCATTTATAGTACAGTATAATGGAAAAAGACAAAGAAGCCTTTGGAACCACAGAAGAGTATATTTTCTCTTCAACTACCCAACTATCCAAGCCAGGGCTCTTGGGCTACGGAGCCAAAAGTGAGTTTTTCTTCTAGATGGTTTGGGAAAAAGGGACTGGTATCTCTTAAGATCCTGGTATTGAAAACCATTGAGATCTAAGGTTGATTTTCTTAAATTATGATTGTGAAGCATTTTTAAGGTTTTATGTGTAAAGACCTAGAGTTTTCCTTGCAAGTAACTGTAACAGGTTAACTAGTGAAGGTTTTGTGGGAGGGAGGGAGGGGGATTATTTGTTTGTTGGATTTTTTTTTTTTTTCTAAGCCAAGGAAAAGCATGTTAGCCATACTGTATTAGCCACAAAAGTGTGTTAGCCAAAAGAGTTAGCCACTCTTTGAAAGGAGGGGCTAGGGCATAGATTGAATATGTCTGAGAATAAAACCATTACACACAGAAGCAAGTGTTTGCCATGTCTTATTGTTTCTATTTCAGTGCAGCTCATTCAGTAGGTTGAGCAACTACATTTTTTCCTCCTAAAGATTAAGCATGTTTCAGCTCAAATCTTTTGTTATATGATTTGTTACCCTGTCATGCAAGAACACTGAGATAAAGCCCAAAAGGCCTGTGGAAAAGAAAGGAACAGGCTGCACCTGTGGCTTAAAGGAGTAGGGCCCGGCCCCATATGCCGGAGGTGGCGGGTTCAAACCCAGCCCCAGCCAAAAACTGCAAAAAAAAAAAAAATAGGAACACTGAGAATAAATACTAGCAAAGGAGACTAGGGAGTGAGACGAGAGCAAGTAGAGGAACATACCTTTGTTGATTATGCCTCTGCTGTTTGCAGCTGCTATTTATTTCATCTTTTCATTTTTACCACTTGAACAGGCCAGAGTGTAGTCAGACTTCATTTAAGAGAGACTCAAACTTCTACTCTATGAAATTACACCCTACAATTTTTCTTTATTCTAAATTTTTGTGTACTTATTTATCCATTATCTTGTTTTACATTAGAGTTTGAAGCAGGAATGCTTGCTTGAATAGCATCTTATTAAATGACAGGACCGTTTCCTGCTAGACTAAGAATTTTTCCTCATGGCAGGTACAACACACAGGTACCAGTTCCAAAGGCACTAAAACCCACTACCATTTCAACTTCCTAAATCTAGGTTTCTGCCATAAATCATTTCACTGTCTGTAGAATCTTTGCATGGTTATATTGTTCTGGCTTGAGTTGAGAATTTGGTATGAGATAATTAGCCTGTGCTTATTTAGACTCACCTATTACCACTCCTCCTTTACTCCATAGCTAATCTTCAAAGAGTTTATGTGTTTTGAGTATTTTTTTCTTTTTCTTTTTTATGTTTTGAATATTTTAAAACCAAATTTTAATTTTCTTTAAAATTTATAGAGTTGGCCAGGTGTGGTGGCTCATGCCTGTAATCCTAGCACTCTGGGAGGCCAAGGCAGGTAGGTTGCTTGAGATCAGAAGTCGAGACCAGCCTAATCAAGAGCAAGACCCTATCTCTACTAAATATGCAAAAATTAACCAAGGGTTGTGGAGGGTGCCTGTAGTCCCAGCTGCTCTGGAGGCTGAGGCAAGAGGATTGCTTAAGCCCACAAGTTTAAGGTTGCTGTGAGCTACAATGACACCATGGCATTCTACTCAGGGCAAGTGAGACTCTATCTCAAAAAAGAAAGAAAAATCAAATCCGAGTCACGGCACCAAAACAAAACTTAAAAGAGTTTATTCACAAATGCAAGCAATGTAATTAATCATATATGCCCCCATATTAATCCAGATTTTTAAAAAAAAGTTTATCAGTTATGCAACTTTGACAAAAGAGAAAAAAATTGTGTTTTAAATACTTTAGCTAAAATTAGGTGGTGAATATATATGTGCTATGTCCACGTAAAGGCCCTTTGTATCAGTGAAGATGAATGAGTACCGTATTATTACTTAAGAGTAAATAGAACCTTATACCTGTTCAAGTCATCTATATTTGAATACCTAAAACACATTTGTTTTTCTGGCCTTATTTTGTAAGAAAGTTCTCTAAGCCTTCTGTGTTAGCAAGCCATTGCTGTGTAACAGATTATTCTGAAAACCAGCAGCTTAAAACACAAATATTATCTCACACAGTTTCTGAGAGTCAAAAACCCAGGAGCATCTTAGCTGAATTTTTCTGGCTCAAGGGTCTCCCATGGAGTTGCTATCAAGAAAATGGGCCTGGAGAATTTTCTAAGCTCATTCAGATGTCTGGGAGCTAGTGACTTCAGTTCCTCACCATGTGGGCCTCTCCTTAGGGCTGTTCAGACATAGCAACTGACTTTTCCCAGAGCAAGTGATTCAAGAGAAAATCAAAAGAGATGGAAGCCACATGAGGATGGAATCTGCCATATCTTTTATAGCCTAATCTCTGAAATAACATACCATCATTCTGCCACATTCTATTGGTCACACAGACTAACTCTGGTACAGTGTGGGAGGGGATTCACCAAGAACATAGATACCAAGAGTTAGTAACAGGGATCATTGGGAGCCAGGTTAGAGACTGGTTCATCCCCTACCTTCCCATTATGAAACTTCTGGCTTGATTTTATGAAGTTTATCAAAATGGGCAAACTGAAGAAGCTTAGGTAAAAAATAGATCTTTACCCTGTTATTATTGATTCTAAACAAGTTGTAGAAGTCCAAAACAAGAGAGCACTTAAAAATGTGTTTCTTAGAATGAGGAATTATGAAGCTTATGTTTCTTCAAGATTATTGTTATACCTACAGTTTAAATTTAGAAATTGTTATAAAGATTTCTCCAAGTAGGTGTTCTCCTAAAAGTATGTCCAGGCTAGGAGCAGGGGCTTAATGCCTCTAATCCTAGCACGCTGGGAAGCTGAGGAGGGTGAGTTGCTTGAGCTCACCAATCTTTTGAGTTCAAGACCAGCCTGAGCAAAAGCGAGATCCAGTCTCTAAAAAATAGAAAAACTGAGGCAAAAGGATCTCTTGAATCCAAGAGTTGGAGGTTGCTGTGAGCTATGATACCATAGCACTCTACCCAAGGTGACACATTGTCACTCTGAATAAAAAAAAAAAAAAAAAAAAAAAGTCCTTTCTATTTGACCACTACTTGAACAGCTATAGGGACAGATTTTATTGCACATTCTGGACTAGATGTACTTCTCCTCGTAGTTTATTCCCTTCTTCCCTAGGTTATAATTGTTCATTCAGAGGGCAACAAACACTGAGTCTTATTTGTTTTATTTTTAGAGACAGAGTCTCACTTTGTAGCCCTTGGTAGAATGCCATGGCATCACAGCTCACAGCAACCTCCCACTTTTAGGCTTAGGTGATTCTCTTGCCTCAGCTTCTTTTAATCCCTCAGCTGGGACTACAGGTCCCCGGCTATTTTTTTGTTGCGGTTTGGCCAGGGCCAGGTTCGAACTCACCACCCTTGGTATATGGGGCCAGGAACCTACTCACTGAGCCACAGGTCCCACACAAATACTCACTTTGGCATAACTAAAACCTGGTACAATCCCTAATTTATATATTAGATGCTCAATTAATATTTGTTCAATAAAGGGGGTAGAATCCAAGTCTGAAGATGGACTTGAATAACTACTTCCTGGTTACTAGTGATACCCACTGGTAGGCAATATTGGTGTGCCCTCTGGCCTGGAAAAAAATCACTTAGTGGTATTGAACATTCTATTACTATGAAAATTTGAGGAAAATGACCTTTGTTTCTTACAGATTTTTAGACTTATTTAAAGTGCACAGTTAAAAATCATAATGAGAAAAGCTTAACCTGGTTTTCGCCAATTACTAATCAGAAAGTAATTGAATAACTATTTACTTTTATTTCCTCCCGAGTTTCAGTAAATCTTTAAAATAGATACATAGATACATAAAATATGGACTAGTATAAGTTAAAATGGGTTGGAGAGAGGAAAAGAAAAAAAGTAAGAGTGAGAACATTAAATTGAGCCCCCCACCAAAATGGAATGGAGTGAAGTTGATTGGAGTAGAGTTGAATGGGCTAGAATGCAGGAGAGTGGAGTGGAATGGAATGAAGTATAATGGAGAGGAATGGAAAAGATGAGTGGGGTGGAATGAAATAGGGTGGAAAAGAGTGGGATTAAGTGGAATGGAAAGGAATGTGGCGGAGTGGAATAAAGAGTGGGATGGAGTGTAGTGGAATGGAGCTGAGTAAGTGTACTTGAGTGGTATGGAGGGGAATGGAATGCAATGGAGTAGGATAAAGTAGAATTGGATTGAAAGGGGTGGGGTGGAATGGAATAGAACTGAATAAAGTGGGATTGGGTGGTATGGAGTGAAGTGGAATAGAGTAGAGAGGAATGGAATGGAGTGGGTTTGAGTGCAGTAGAATGGAAAGGTGGGGCAGAGTGGAATGGAATTGGAAAAGAATGGAGTGGAGGAGAGGATGAAGCAGAGTGGAATGGAATAGTGTGGAGTGGAATGGTTGGATTTCACTGGGATGGAATAGTTTGGAGTGTAGTGAATTAGAATACTGTGGAATGGGATTGAATGGAGTAGAGCAGAGTGGTTGAGGTGTAGTGAAATGGAGTGATATGGATTAGAATAGCAGTTCTCAACCTATGGGTCACAACCCCTTTGTAATAATGAAAATACATCTTTTGTATTAGATATTTACATTACAATTCATAACAGTAGCAAAATTACAGTTACAAAGTAGCAACGAAAATAATTTTATGGGCAGTACCGGCCCCATATACCGAGGGTGGGGGGTTCAAACCCAGCCCTGGCCAAACTGCAACCAAAAAATAGGCAGGTGTTGTGGCTGTAGTCCCAGCTACTCAGGAGACTGAGGCAAGAGAATCACTTAAGCCCAGGAGTTGAAGGTTGCTGTGAGCTGTGTGACACCACAGCACTCTACAGAGGGCAACAACGTGAGACTCTGTCTCTACAAAAAAAAAAAAAAGAAGAAGAAAGAAAATAATTTTATGGTTGGGGGTCACCACAACATGAGGAACTGTATTAAAGGGTCGCAACATTGGCTCGGCGCCTGTGGCTCAATCAGCTAAGGCGCCAGCCACGTACACCTAAGGTGGTGGGTTCGAATCCCCAGCCCAGGCCCGCCAAACAACAATGATGGCTGCAACCAAAAAATGGCCGGGCGTTGTGGTGGGCGCCTGTGGTCCCAGCTACTTGGGAGGCAGAGGCAGGAGACT